>JAMYXO010002274.1:0-24601 GCA_033310375.1 Conus canariensis
CTCGGGTGGCGAGGGCCTGTGCCGAGTGGGGCCGGCCTCAAGGAGGGAGCGGACGAAGGTCGCTGGAGCGCTGCACGAGTCCCTAATATTGGGCGAGTACTCGCGACGCGGCCGAGGGGGCAGTTTTTCAGCCCACCCCAAAAGGAGTGCCACCATGTCTCTGCCCCAAACAACGGTTTTCCACCCAAACGGTAGCCAGTCAGGCAGCGCTCCTTCGCCAATCGCCCCACACTCCAGGACCCATCCCCCGGCGACACGGCAACCCCCGTCCCCCCTCAGGCGGGAAAGGGTTTTGACTGCGCCGCCCGACCTATCTCTCACATCATGCCCTTTCAAAGGAGAGCTTCCACTTCTCCCCGGCCCCACGGGTATCCCAAACACCGCAGCGCTTTCACCTTCAGGCCACAGCTAAGCGGCGTGTTTTTCGTGAAAACGCGAATACTTCCTCACTACGGGGGCACTACAAAGCACGCTGTCACCCCCTCTTCCCCTCCCCACTATCCACTGAGGGCCTAAGAGCACGCGTCATCACCTCTTCCCCTTCCCCATCCTCTACCACTGGGGGCATAAAAACACGCTTTCACCACCTCTTCCCCCCTTCCCCCCACTTCTACCACGAGGGCACAAAAAAAGCACGCTGTCACCACCCTTCTCCTTCCCCACTCTCTCTACCACGAGGCACTACAAAGCACGCTGTCACCACCTCTTCTCCCTTCCCCACTCTCTCTACCACTGAGGGCACTAAAAAGCACGCTGTCATCACCTCTTCCCCTTCCCCACTCAACCATGGGGGGGGGGCACTACAAAGAAAACCTGTCACCACCCTTCTCCCTTCCCCACCTACCACTGGGGGCACTACAAACACGCTGTCACCACCTCTTCCCCCTTCCCCACTCTCCACTACTGGGGGCATACAAAGCACGCTGTCACCACCTCTTTCCCTTCCCCACTCTCTCTACCCTGAGGGCACTACAAAGCACGTGTCACCCCCTCTTCTCCCTTTCCCCCCCTCTCCTACACGAGGGCAAAAAAAGCACCGTCACCCCCTTTTCCCCCTTCCCCACTCTCTCAAAACACTGAGGGCACTACAAAGCACGCTGTCCCCACCCTACTCCCCCCCCCCACTCTCTCTACCACTTTTGGGGACTCAGAGCACGCTGTCACCACCTCTTTCCCCCTTCCCCACTCTACCACTGAGGGCACACAAAGCACCTGTCACCACCTTTTTCCCCTTCCCCACTCTCTCAAACCACTGAGGGCACTACAAAGCACGCTGTCACACCTCTTCTCCCTTTCCCCCACCTACCACGAGGCCTACAGACACCTGTCACCCCCTCTTCTCCCTTCCCCACTCTACCACTGAGGGCACAAAAAGCACGCTGTCACCACCCTTCCCCCCTTCCCCCTCTCTCTACTACTGGGGGGCACTCAAAGCACGCTGTCACCACCTTTTCTCTCTTCCCCACCCCTCTTCCACTGGGGGGACTACAAAGCACGCTGTCACCACCTCTTCTCCCTTCCCCCACTCTACCACTGAGGGCACTAAAAAGCACGCTGTCACCACCTCTTCCCCCCTTCCCCCCTCTCCTAAAACACTGAGGGCACACAAAGCACCTGCCCACCACCCTTCCCCTTCCCCCTCCCCTTACTCTGAGGGCACTACAGAGACGCTGTCACCACCTCTTCCTTTTTTTTTTACTCTCTCTACCAAAAACCCTGAGGGCACTACAAAGCACCTGTCACACCTCTTCCCCCTTCCCCACTCTACCACTCAGGGCACTACAAGCACGCTGCATCACCTCTTCCCCCCTTCCCCACTCACCAGAGGGCACTACAAGCACGCTGTCACCACCTCTTCCCCCTTCCCCACCTCCCTACTACGGGGCACTACAGAGCACGCTTCCCCACCTTTCCTTTTTTCCCCCACTCTACCACTGGGGGCACTAAAAAGCACGCTGTCACCACCTCTTCTCCCTTCCCCACTCTACCACAGGACACACAAAGCACGCTGTCACCACCTCTTCTCCTTCCCCACCATTCGCTCCTTCCGGCAAGAGGCTGCGGGGGGTGACCGCCACATCTTATCGGGGAAAATGGCCAAGTTTTTCGGATTCCAGTCTGCATGTGTCTGGGGGGGGGGGACAAGTGTTGACCCTATTCTGTGTCTGAGGGGTAGGACAAGTGTTGACCCTATGTCTGTGTCTGCAGGGGTTCTGGGGGCGGGGACATAGTGTTGACCGTGTCTTTTCCCTGCAGGTCTGGGGGCTGTGGACAATTTTTACCCTAGTCTGTTCTGCATGTGTCTGGGGGCGTGGACATAGTTTGCCCCGTTCTTGTCTGCATGTGTCTGAGGCGTGGACATAGTGTTGACCCTGTGTCTGTGTCTGCATGTGTCGGGGGCTGGGACATAGGTTGACCCAAAGTCTGTGTCTGCATTTCGAGGGCTGTGGACATAGTGTTGACCCTTTTCTGTTCTCATTGTCTGGGGGTGTGGACATATGTTGACCCATGTCGTGTCTGCATGTGCGGGGGCTGTGGACATAGTGTTGACCCATTCGTGTCTGCAGTGTCTGAAGGTGTGGACATAGTGTTAACCCAGTCTTGGTCGATGTTTTGGGGGCTGTGGCAAGTGTTACCCTATGTCTGGTCTGAGGGGTGGGACATATGTTACCCTATTTCTTTTGTCTGGGGGCGTGGACAATGTTGACCCTATGTCTGTGTCTGAGGGGTGTGGACATATGTTGACCCATGTCTGTGTCTGCAGTGTCTGGGGGTGGGGACATAGTGTTGCCCTATTCTTTCTGGGGGGTGTGGACAAGTGTTGCCCCCTATGTCGTGTCTGAGGGTGGGGGACTAGTTTGCCCCCTAGTCTGTGTCTGGGGGATGGGGACAAAGTTTTACCCTTGTCTGTGTCTGAGGGCTGGGGACATGTGTTGACCCTGGTCTGAGTCTCTGAGGGCTGTGGACATAGTGTTGACCCTGTTCTGTGCGCATTTCGGGGGCGGGACATAGTGTTGACCCTATGCTGTGTCTCATGTGCTGAGGGGTGGGGACATAGTGTTGACCCTATGTCTGTGTCGCATGTGTCGGGGGCGTGGACATATGTTGCCCCATGCTGTTTTTCATGTGTCGGGGGGGTGGGGACATGTGTTGACCCTATGTCTGTGTCTGCATGTGTCGAGGGTTGGACAAGTGTTGACCCTTGTCTGGTCGCATGTGTCTGGGGGGTGGGGGCAAGTGTTGACCCTATTCTTTCTGAGGGGTGTGACAGGTTACCCTATTTTGGTCTGAGGGCTGTGGACATATGTTGACCCTAGTCTGTGTCTGAGGGCTGTGGACAAGTTTTTGCCCCTATGTCTGTCTCATGTGTCTGAGGGCGGGGACATAGTGTGACCCTATGTCTGTGCAGGGGCTGGGGCATAGTTTTTGCCCCAAAATGTCTGTGTCGGGGGGGTGTGGACAAGTGTTGACCCTATGCTTGTCTGAGGGATGTGGACATATGTTGACCCTATGCTGTGCTAGGGGTTGGCCCATTGGTTGACCCTATGTCTGTGCCCGCATGCTCGAGGGGGTGGACATAGTGTTGACCCATTCTTTTCGAGGGGTTGGGGACATAGTGTTGACCCAGTCTGGTCTGGGGGGGTTGGACATAGGTTGCCCCTATGTCCTGTGTCGAGGGGGGGACATAGTGTTTGAGGTTGACCCTATTTCTGTGTGTGACGGTTTTGGACATAGTGTTGACCCTATTCTTGTCGCAGTTCGACGGGGGTTACGGGGTATTTTTGGCCCTAGTCTGTGTCTGAACGTGTCTGAGGGGTGTGATAATGTTTGACCCCATGTCTGGTTGCATGTTCTGACGGGTGTTATGGGGATAGTTTTGGTCCTAGTCTTTTCTAAATGTGTCGAGGGGTGTGGACATGTGTTGACCCTATGTCTGTGCCCCGCTTTCTCACGGGTGGGACATAGTGTTACCATGTCCGCATATGCATGTGTCTGACGGTGTGGACATAGTTTTGATTCGGGGCATACAGGCTGAAGGACATCAGATCTCAGAAACGTCACCCCGTTCCCAATAGCATTGGTCACACTGCCGTGTTGGGAAGGACTTCTCCTTTTGACCCAATAGCATTGTGTCACACTGCACGTGACGTCACCTCGACCCCAAAGCATTGTGTCACACTGAAACGTGTTGGAAGGACTGTCTCCCTGACCCCAATACATTGGTCACACGCACGTGACTGTCACCTCTGATCCCAATAGCTTTGGTCACCTGCACGGTTGGAAAGTGATGTCCCTCTGACCCCAAAAGCATTTGTCACCTGCACGGACTGTCCCTCTGATCCCCAATAGCTTGTGTCACACTGCACGTTTTGGGGGAAGTGACTGCACCTCTATCCCAACAGCTTGTGCACACTGCACGTGACTGTCACCTCTGATCCCAACAGCATTGTGTCCCACTGCACGTGTTGGGGAAGGACGTCCCCTCTGATCCCAACAGCATTGTGTCACCGGGCACGTGTTGGGAATTGACTGTCCCTCTACCCAAAATACACGTGTCACACTGCATGTTGGGAAGTACGCACCCTGACCCAACAGCATTGGTCACACTGCCTTTTTGGGAATGACTTCCCTCTGATCCCAATACTTTGTGTCACACTGAAAGTTGGGAATGACTGTCTCCTCTGACCCAATAGCATTGTGTCACACTGCCGGTTGGGAATGACTGCACCTCGACCCAACAGCATTGGTCACACTGCACGGTTGGAATGACTTCTCCTCTGATCCCAAAGCACTGTGTCCCCACGCCGTGTTGGGAAGTGACTGCCCCCTCTGATCCCAACAGCATTGTTCACACGCCGTTTTGGGGAAAGTGACTGTCTCCTCTGACCCCAATACATTGGCACACTGCACGTGTTGGGAAGTGATGTCTCCTCTACCCCAAACACTGTGCACACTGCACGTGTTGGGAAGTACGTCACCCCTGACCCAACAGAAATTGTGTCACCTGCACGGTTGGGAATGACTGTCCCCCTTTGACCCCAATAGCTTTTGTGTCACACTGCACGTGACGTCACCTCTAAAACCCAATAGCATTGTGTCACACTGCACGGTTGGGAAATTTGACTGTCACCTCTATCCCAACAGCATTGTTCACATCACTTTTTGGGAAGTGATTTTCTCCTCTGACCCAAAGCACGGGTTTCCCACAGCACGGTTGGGAAGTGACTGTCACCTCAATCCCAACAGCATTGTGTCACACTGCCGTGTTGGGAAGGACTGTCTCCTCGACCCCCAATACATTGTGTCACACTGCACGTGTTGGGAAGTGACTGTCTCCTTGATCCCAAAGCTTGTGTCACACGCACGTGTTGGGGAAAGTGACTGTCACCTCTGCCCAATAGCTTTGTGCACACTGCCTGGGAAGTGCTGTCCCCTCGATCCCAATAGCTTTGTGTCACACGCACTTTTTGGGAAGTGACTGTCCCCGACCCAAAGCTTTGTGCACACTGCACGTGTTGGGAAGTGACTGTCTCCCCCTACCCAATAGCTTTGTGTCACACTGCACGTGTTGGGAAGTGACTGTCTCCTCTGATCCCAATCATTGTGTCACCCTGCACGGTTGGAAGTGACGCCCCTCTGACCCAATAGCAGTTCACACTGCACGTGTTGGGAAGTGACTGTCTCCTCGACCCCAATACAATTTGTCCACTGCACGGTTGGGAATGCTGCTCCCTGACCCCAATAGCATTGGTCACACTGCACTTTTGGGGAAGTGACTGTCCCTCCTCGATCCAATAGCATTGGTCACCTGCACGTTTTGGGGAAAGTGACTGTCTCCCTGACCCCAATACATTGGTCACACGCACGTGTTGGGAAGTGACTGTCCCCTGACCCCAATAGCTTGTGTCACACTGCACGTTTGGAAGGGTGACTGTCTCCTTGATCCCAACACATTGTGTCACACTCACTGATGTCCCCTCGACCCAATAGCTTGTGTCACACCACGGTTTTTGGGAAAGTGACTGTCTCCTTCCAGATTCCCTCCCACCTTCTGCATGAGTGAGTGGAAATGTGGGGACGTCGGTGGGGTGACAGGGGGAGGAGGGGGGGGGTGGGGCCGAGTATGTGTGGTGTGTGTGGGTGTGTTTTGGTTATACACCACGAGTTTTTATACCATCTATGCACCTGACCGGGTTCTGCCCGTGGAAAAAACTGAATTGGAAAAACGGCCCGGCCCGGGAGGCCAAAAGGTATCGCCGTGAGGGCAGCCATTTGGACCCCCCCCCCCACCCCCACCCCCCCCCCGCCCTCAAGCCCCCCAATGGGGCAAGCCCCAGTGTTCAGCGCCAAAAAGCTGCGACAGAAAACACAAAAAACTAAAAGTGAACAAAAATGAAGTTATTTTCTTTGCCCTTTTTTTCCGCCTTTGGCCATGACCGAGCCATTGTGGGTATACAATGCAAGGTGCAAATAATAGCAAAAAAGGAACAGCATCGGGGGCCAAAACCAAAACACACACACACACACACACACCACACAGACCCCACACACAACACACGAGAAAAAGAGAGACAAAAGGCAGACAGAGACGACAGACGAGATCCCTAACATATCCCGCATTTTTATTCCAATTACAAAAGACTGCTTGCTGTGCTGCTTTTAATGCTTTTTTAATGAGTATAAACACATCTGCACGCACATTTGCATATACTACCTCTTTTTGTACACAAATGCAAACTAACGCATGCACGCACCCATGCCACACACACACACACGCCCACGCACCAAGCACGCACACCGCACGCACGCAGGGAAAGACGCACAAACCACACACACCGCACGCCACTAGAGACAGACAACAACAAACCTCAGACACAGGCGCGGGGGGGGAGGGGGGGGGGGTAGGACAGAGCAGAAAGGGGTGGGGAAAAGGCTAAAAACATTAGGCTAAAGACATAAGCGAGAGTACATAAGGGTATTGTGGGGAAGGAGGGAGGGGTTATGAATGTAGGATCTGTGATCTCTTTGAATAAAGCAGAACAAAGGGGGAAATACAGCAAAAAATAAGCTGGGAAGTGTAAAGGAGTGTCCCGGAACAGCAGGGGGGAAAGGGGACATGGGAGGCATGGCATGGGGATGGCATGGCTGGCATGGCATGGCATGGCATGGCACAGTATTGGTATGGTATGGATGGTAGGTAGGGATGGTAAAGGGAGTCGGCAGGATAACGGCAGGAAGGTAGGTAGGGAGGAATGTAGGTATTTTTAAATAGGGGGGGGGGGGGGCCGAGGAGGAAGGTGGAGGCAGGAGGGGGCAATGGATTTCCCGGGGAAACAACGTAGCTAAAAACGTAAAATTTTGCCCCGCACGTACGTGGGTTTTTTTGGTTTTTTAGGGTAAACTTGGATCCAGGGGAAGGGGGAAAAAGGTACGGAAATGGACGGGGGGGGGGCTTGCATGGTGTGGACGGAAAAACCCCAAAATGTACAACAAACATGCAAGCCCGGGGCCGTACGAGTGTACTTTGGGGTGAGTACAGGGGCGAGCCAGAGGGAAAAATAAGGTATGGGAAAATTTTGACATGAAGGCATGATAATGGCCTCCCTGGGCCCCGGCTGCGGTAAAAATGGGAAGGCAAGCATGGTATAACGGGCAAGGTAAGTGACTGTGGTGAGTGAGTGGTTGTAGGTCCCCGAACCCTGTACTAACTTCTGTAAAGCCTATGTACAACAGAACATCAAAGTATCTCTGGTCAACCACCAGAAACGTACAGGTAAAATCCCCCTCTCCCCTCCTCCTCTCCGAGAAACCCAAACAAGGACAAAAAATCCCAAGGGCCGACCTGGACAAACTGAACGGTCAAACAGGGTGCCCGTGCCCCCAGATGCAGTGGTGTCGTCTCTTTTATTCAGACCCTCCCGGGCAAAGGGGTTTAACCTAAGGGGGCCAAGGCTGTTGGACTCTTTCATTTTAGTCTTTTTTTTTTCTTTTTTCTTTTTTTTTTTTTTTTTCCTTTTTTGTCCCGTTTTCCTTTCGTAAGTGGGCGACAGACTCAGCCGTCGCTTATGAAGATGAGAGAAAGGGTTATGGGAAGAGAGTGGGTTGGAAAGTTGGGGGGGGAGGGGGGGGGGGGGGGGGGGTTTGGGGCGTGGGGGGGAAATGGGGGGGAGGAGGACGCAAAAAACCCAACACCGTTTCCCTCAGAAAAAAAACCACCTTTAGGGGCGCGAAAACAAGAAAACAGTTTTCACACGTCCCCCCTCCACCCCCCCCCCACGGCACAACCGTTTTAGACAAAACTGTTTTCCTACAAACGGAACTGTTTCCCTTACAAACCAATTTTTCCTCACAAACCAGCTGTTTTCCTTTCAAACACAGCTCTTTTCCTTACAAAAACCAAAGTTTTCCTTTCCCCCAACTGTTTTCCTTACAAACACAACGTTTTTCCTTAAACACAGCTGTTTTTTCCTTTCAAACACAACTGTTTTCCTTCAACCCCAACTTTTTCCTTTCAACCCCAACTTTTTCCTTACAAACATAACGTTTTCCTTACAAACACAACTGTTTTTCCCTTTCAACCCCAACTGTTTTTCCTTTCAAACACAGCTGTTTTCCTTACAAACACACGTTTCCCTTACAAACCCAACTGTTTTTCCCTTACAACCCCCAACTCTTTTCCTTTCAACCCCAACTGTTTTTTCCCTTTCAATCCCTTTCAACCCCAACTGTTTCCCCAAAAAACGCAGCTGTTTTTCCTTACAAACACAACTGTTTTCCTTTCAAAAAACCCTCTGTTTCCCTTTCAAACCAGCTGTTTTCCCTTTTTAAAAACAGCTGTTTTCCTTACAAACACAGCTTTTTTCCTTACAAACATAACGTTTTCCTTACAAACCCCCAAAGTTTTTCCTTTCAACCCCAACTGTTTTCCTTATTCCTTTCAACCCCAACTGTTTTTTCCCCTTTCAAACAAGCTGTTTTTCCTTACAAACACAGCTGTTTTCCCCCACAAAAACAACTTTTTCCTTACAAACACAACTGTTTTTCCCTTTCAACCCCAAATGTTTTTTCCCTTTCAAACACAACTGTTTTCCTTAAACCACAACTGTTTTTCCTTTCAAACAGCTGTTTTCCTTACAAACACAACGTTTTCCTTACAAACACAACTTTTTTCCTTACAAACACACTGTTTTCCTACAAAAACAGCTCTTTTCCTTACAAACACAGCTGTTTCCTTACAACCAAACTGTTTTTCCCTTACAACCACAACTTTTTCCTTAAAAACAACGTTTTCCTTGCAAACACAACTGTTTTTTCCCTTTCAAACACAACTGTTTTTTCCTAAAACACAACTGCCTACAACCACAACTTTTTCCTTACAAACCAAATGTTTTTCCTCACAACCCCAACTGTTTTGCTTACAAACCAACTGTTTTCCCTTACAACCCCAACGTTTTCCTTACAAAACAACTTTTTCCTTACAACCCCAACGTTTTTCCTTACAAACACAGCTGTTTTCCTCACAACCCCAACTGTTTTTCCTTTCAACCCCAACTGGTTTCCTACAACCCAACTGTTTTCCACAACCCAATTTTTTTCCTTACAAACACAACTGTTTTCCTTTCAACCTCAACGTTTTCCTTTTCAACCACAGCTGTTTCCCCAAAACCCCAACTTTTCCTCACAAACCAACTGTTTTCCTTACAAACACAACTGTTTTTTTTTACAAAACAACTGTTTTTTCCTTTTCAACCACAACTGTTTTTTCCTTAGAACCCCAACTTTTTTTTCCTTAACAAAAAACAGCCTTTTCCTTACAACCCCAACGTTTTCCTTACAAAACCCCCAAAAAAACTGTTTTCCTTTCAAACACAACTTTTTCCTCACAACCCCAACTTTTTTCCACAAACATAACTGTTTTTCCTTTAAAAAAGCAATCATTTCCTTACAAACCCCAACTTTTTTCCTAAAAAACACAACGTTTTCCTTACAAACCAACGTTTACCAAAACCCCAACTGTTTCCTCACAACCCCAACCGTTTTCCCACAAACACAACTTTTTTTTCCCAAACACAACTGTTTTCCTTCCCACCCCCCACAAAAACTTTTTCCCCCTTTCCCAAAAAACGCCCCCCAAAACAAACCCCCCAATTTCTTGTTTTTTACAACCCCCTGTTTCCTACCACCCCAACGGGGTTTTCCTTACAACCCCAACGGGGTTTTTCCTTTTCCAACGTAACTTTTCCTTTCAAGCACAACTGGTTTTTCCTTAAAAAAACGTAAAAGTTTTTCCTACCCAAAAACAACGTTTTTCCTTTAAAAACATAACTGTTTTTCCTTTAAAAACCCCAAATGTTTTTCCCTTACCAATAACTTTTTTTTCCTAAAACACAAAATGTTTTTTTTTTCCCAAACACAACTGTTTTTCCTTACAACCACAACTGTTTTCCTTTTCAAACCACAACTATTTTTCCTTACAAACCCACTGTTTTTCCCTTTTTAAAAAAGCCTAATCCCAGTGCCTGTGGGGAGAAAAATTTAACTGGTTTCCCTGTGTTTCACCGCAGCACAACGGTTTTCCCCATGTCTCTAGGCAACGACTGTCACCCCTGTTTCCACGACCATGGACAAGGGTTTTTTCAGAAACACAAAGGTTTTTCCCCTCATTTTTTCCAGGCAACGACTTCCCCCTGTGTCCCTGACGACATGATACATTATCATCCGAAAAAAACGACATAACCCCGAAAAAATCAGTGATACGGCTAATTTTTAAAAAGAAAAAATCGCATTGTGCACCGCACATTGTGACACACCCACCCGACAGCCGGCTTGAAGAGGGGGTGGGAAATTGAAACAGAAATCCCCCGGGGAAATTTTTTTGGTCCGCCCCCCCCCCCCCCCCCCCCCCTTTTTTTTTCTGTTTTTTTCCCTATGACAATGACTGCTTTCTCCTTCAAGCAGGGAAAACAGTTTTGGTTCTTTAGGGATAAAAGAGCCGTTTTCTAGGGGGGAGGGGGGATTGGTGATCTTAAAAGCAAATTTTCCAAGGGAACAGTTTAACCCAGGAAACCTGCCCCCGCTTTCTCCTGATGAAATATGGGGATTGGGGGGGGGGGGATGCTTTTCTCCATGTGGGAAATGACGGCGGCGGGGGGAAGGGGGGGGGGGATCGTGAAGGGGTGAAGGGAGGAAAACCTCCCCCAACGCTGTTCCTGAAGGGTTGGGGCAGCTCAAACAACAAGACGAAAAGTAGCTGATTTGGGAAACCCTGAGGAGAGAAGGCATCAGCAAAGTCCTCACTTGGGAATTGGACAAAGGGGTTTTGTAGGAACGTCTGCATACAGCCTCAAAAAACAGCTCTAGTTGCAGGGAAGGAAAAAACCAGGCCCCCGAAACAAAGGCAGAAGCGCAGGAAAGGGTTCAAGCTGGATCGGGGCCCAAAGGAACAAAAGTGAACTTCAAAAGGTAATTTCCCTACAAAAATCAGGTGTCCCTGTGGCCAAATTTGGTAAAGCGCGACATTAAGTGGAAAATGACAGTCCGAGGGCATGGTTCGAATCCCAGCCCTCTCGTTTTCCCCAAAATGGGAAAAAAAAAGGGGCAGCAAGGGGACACCGGGGGTCAAGAACCGGGTGTGGCCCAACCCCCTAGAGTGTCAGGAGATAAGGGCCGAAACACTTGCTTGAAGGGGGCTTCTCTTCTGAGGACTCTCTGCTGCCACGCTCTCCACGAGTTTCTTTCTACTGATGCATGGGTAAACCATTGACTTCCGGGAATAGGCCGGAGGACGTCCGGGAAAGACCGGAGGACACTGGGAAAGACCAGAACCAAGGGCTCTGTGGGCTGGCTCCCCACTTTGCCTTAAACATGTGGCTACTAAAAATAAAAGGAAAAGATGCTCCCAGGATTCACCGAAAGGGGGGAGAGAATGATGAATCCATCGGTGCTCAACCAATCATGACTGCAAATCCCAAACGGACTATGAACATGGACCAAATGGAATATCCATGTGTCTGTGGAAAGTGTTTCGCTACCACCCGTGGCATGAAGATCCACAGAACAAAGATGGGATGTGTGAAGACTCATCTGAATGAGCAGCAGCGCACTGCATCAGCAGATAAGACGTCGGAAGACCAAGGCCAGGATTTAAACCACAGTGCCAAGGACATCCACGCTGTTGGTTCGGATGAGGAATTTGCACAGGCCCTCGATGCCAGGCGCCTGAAACTCAACTTGCCACGAGCAAACGAAACTGAAGATTGGGAGAAACTGGATGCAAAAATCGTCCAAAGACTCGATGCACTGATAGGGAAAAGCACCCTGGAACACAAACTAGCCACATATGGGGACATTGTGTATGCCACATGTAGAGACGCCTATGGAGCAAAACTACCCAAAGAGAAAACACCTCCAAAGAAATCCAGACGCCAAGAAAAGATGGACAAGATCAGGGTCCAAAAGAAAAACCTCAAGATGCAAATGAAGACCGCACTGCCAGCTGAAAAACAAGGCTTGGAAAAACTGTGGAAAGACCTGAAAGAAAAACACAGTGCCCTCAGCAAAGCGGAATCTGCGAGGAAGAGGAAGAGCAAAAAGAAGAAGACACAAGAGCGCTTCTTCAGAGACCCCTTCCAGTTTGCCAGAACACTGTTTGAGCAGCCAAAATCTGGGACCCTAAGTGTGGACAAAGGAGTTCTTGAGCAGCATCTGAGGAAAACATACTCTGACCCACAGAGCAAAGCACCACTCGACATTCAAGGTCTGGTGTGGCCAACCAACCCTGAGGAACAGTTCAATGGCAAGCCTCCAACGTTGGCGGAAATCAAGAAGGTGGTCGACAAAGCCAGAGCCAAATCATCACCAGGGCCAAACGGAATACCTTACCAGCTTTACAAGAAATGTCCCAAGGTGCTGGAGTGGCTCCACAGGCTGCTGCGATCGGCTTGGAGAAACCAGAAGATCAGCGGCCAGTGGATGACGGCAGATGGTGTGTACATCCCCAAAGAGCAAAACTCAAGTGACATTAGCCAGTTCAGGCCAATATCACTACTGAACGTCGAAGGGAAAATCTTCTTCTCTGTCATGGCAGCAAGGCTGACCAAGTACCTGATGGAAAACAAGTACTTGGATGTGTCAGTCCGGAAAGGTGGCATCCCAGGCGTGGCGGGCTGTGTAGAACACGCCACAATGATCTGGGACGCAATCCAAAAAGCAAAAACAGAAAAGAGAGACCTGGACGTAGTGTGGCTTGATCTGGCAAACGCATATGGATCTGTGCCCCATGAGATGATACAGTTGGCTCTTGAGATGTACCATGTGCCAAAGAACATCCGCGACATGCTCAAGAAGTACTTCAATGGCTTCTCAATGCGGTTCTCTACCAAGGAGTACACAACAGACTGGATCAACTTGGAAGTGGGTATTGCAATGGGCTGTGCAATTTCCCCAATACTGTTCGTGCTGGCAATGGAACTCATCTTGAAAGCAGCAACAAACAACGCGAGACAAACAGACCTTGGCGATGGATACAAGATGCCTCCTCTCAAGGCCTTCATGGATGACACTACAGTGATTTCATCCAGAGAAGACGAGACACGTCATGTGCTTGAGAGGCTGGACGACATAGTTGCCTCATCCAGAATGAAGTTCAAGCCAAAGAAATCACGGAGTCTCTCACTGAGGAAAGGAAAAGTGGCCGGATCTGTGGTCTTCAGTGTTGCCAACCAGGCCATTCCAACAGTCACAGAAGAACCAGTCAAGAGCCTTGGAAGATGGTATGATGATACGCTGAAAGACACACAAAGAGCAAAAGAAACCAAGCAGATGGCGGAGGAAGGCTTGGAGACCATTGACCAGTGTGGGCTCCCTGGCAAATACAAGGTCTGGTGTCTGCAGTTCATGCTGATACCAAAGCTGCTATGGCCTCTGATGATATACGACATCTGCACCAGCATAGTGGAGGCAATGG
Source organism: Conus canariensis (assembly GCA_033310375.1). Lineage (NCBI taxonomy): Eukaryota > Metazoa > Mollusca > Gastropoda > Neogastropoda > Conidae > Conus > Conus canariensis. The sequence goes on from JAMYXO010002274.1 coordinate 13,967, forward strand.
AAGCCAAAATCAACAAGTTCACAAGGAAATGGCTTGGTGTCCCACCCTGTCTGACTGACATAGCGCTGTACTGTCGCCAAGCAAAGCTGAAACTACCCCTGAAATCCATCCTGGAGGAATACAAAGCAGGGAAGATCAGACTTCAAAGCATGCTGGAGGACTCAGGAGACAAGGTGGTAGAAGCAATTAAGCCCCAGCTGAAGACAGGCAGAAAATGGAAAGTTCAAGAGGCGATGGATTCTGCAAAAGAAAGTCTCAAGATCAGAGAAATAACAGGACACACACAGACCAACAGACAGGGACTGGGGGTGACCAAAACTGAATGGTGGTCAAAGGCCAAAGGAAAAGCCAAAAGAGACATGATGATTCAGGAGATGAGAAAAGAAGAAGACCAAAAAAGACTCCAAAAAGCAGTCCAGCAGAGCCAGCAAGGGCAATGGACAACGTGGGAGAATGCACTCCAAAGAAGTCTCACTTGGAATGACATTTGGCACATGGCCCCTCTCAGGATCAGCTTCATTCTCAGATCTGCATATGACCTTCTGCCCTCAAATGCAAACCTGGTGAAGTGGGGAAAACAGACGATCCTGCATGCCCCCTCTGCCATGAAAAACAAACAGTGGAGCATGTCCTAAGCTCATGTAAAGTAGCCCTGGCTCAAGGAAGGTACACATGGAGGCACAACCAAGTGCTCAAAGAAATTGTACAAGTAGTCTGGGCTAGTACCAACGCCACAAAAGGGAAAATCAGGACTCCAAAAGCACCCGCAACATTCTTCACGGCAGGAGGCAGCAAATCATGGCCAAGAACAACAGTGCCACTCGAAACATGCAGGCAGAGTCTGCTGGATGGGGCAGATGACTGGGAGTGCACTGCAGACCTCCCAGAATGGAAGAGTCACCCAGAGATCATCAGCAAGAATGGCATGAGACCAGACATAGTAGTCCACTCTAAGTCAACCAAGCAGCTGATCATGATCGAGCTCACGGTGCCATATGAGAACAGAATGGAGGCAGCTCAAATCTACAAGACTGAAAAGTATGCTGATCTGGCAAACAGCCTGAGGAGAGAAGGCTATCAGGTCAAAGTCCTCACTGCAGAAATTGGAGCTAGGGGGTTTGTAGGAACGTCTGCATACAGCCTCATGAAACAGCTCTCAGTTGCAGGGAAGGAAAAAACCAGAGCCCTGAAAGCAATGGCAGAAGCGGCAGAGAGGTGTTCAAGCTGGATCTGGTCAAGGAGGAACAAAAGTGAACTTCATAAGGCTTAATTTCCCTACAAATATCAGGTGTCCCTGTGGCTCAGTGGTTAAAGCGCGAGTCATTAAGTGGAAAATGAGCATGTCCAGAGGGTCATGGGTTCGAATCCCAGCCATGGCTCGTCCCAAGATGGGAAAAAAAAGGGGCAGCAGAGGGACATCCGGAGTCATGAACCGGGTGTGGCCCAACCCCCCTAGAGTGTCAGGAGATAAGGGCCGAAACACTTGCTTGAAGGGGGCTTCTCTTCTGAGGACTCTCTGCTGCCACGCTCTCCACGAGTTTCTTTCTACTGGGGGACTGGGGGTAGGGGGTATAGCTTGCTCCCATGTGGGTAATGACGGGGCGGCTGAGGGAGAGGGGGGGGGATCGTGAAGGGGGTAGAAGGGAGACCTGCCCAGCGCTGTTCTCCTGATGGAATATGGGGGACTGGGGGGGGGGGGGTAGGGGGGTACAGCTTGCTCCCATGTGGGTAATGACGGGGCGGCTGAGGGAGAGGGGGGGGATCGTGAAGGGGGTAGAAGGGAGACCTGCCCAACGCTGTTCTCCTGATGGAATATGGGGGACTGGGGGGGGGGGTAGGGGGGTACAGCTTGCTCCCATGTGGGTAATGACGGGGCGGCTGAGGGAGGGGGGGGGGAATCGTGAAGGGGGTAGAAGGGAGACCTGCCCAGCGCTGTTCTCCTGATGGAATATGGGGGACTGGGGGGGGGGGGTAGGGGGGTATAGCTTGCTCCCATGTGGGTAATGATGGGGCGGCTGAGGGGGGGGGGGGAATCGTGAAGGGGGTAGAAGGGAGACCTGCCCAGCGCTGTTCTCCTGATGGAATGTGGGGGACTGGGGGGTAGGGGGTATAGCTTGCTCCCATGTGGGTAATGACGGGGCGGCTGAGGGAGAGGGGGGGGGGGGTCGTGAAGGGGGTAGAAGGGATACCTGCCCAGCGCTGTTCTCCTGATGGAATATGGGGGACTGGGGGGGGGGGTATAGCTTGCTCCCATGTGGGTAATGACGGGGCGGCTGAGGGAGGGGGGGGGACGTGCAGGGGGTAGAAGGGGAGACACGAGGGAGGGGAAGGGAGGAGGCGGAGTCGGCATGCATTGCCCTAACCAAGACATTCGTTTCTCTCCCTCCCTCCCTCCCTCTCTCCTCTCTCTCTCTCTGTATCTCTCTCTCTCTTTCCCTCTCTCTCACACAAACACACACACACTCACTCTCTCTCTCTCTCTCGCTCGCTCTCTACAACACAAACACACATACATACACGCGCGCGCGCGCGCGCGTATACACACACACAGACACACACACACGCACACGTGCACCGCCTGCGCTTCCTCAATATATTACTTTCAACCCCACGACCCCTTCCCATTCTCTCTCTCTCTCTCTCTCTCTCCACACACACACACACGAAGACAGGTGTTAAAAAAAAAATTGTCAATGCAGAGGTACAGCTAACCAACGAACACAAACACCGGATGAGGAAAGAAACCCCCTTTCCACCTCACTCCTTCTCTCCCCCACCCCCTTCTCCTACCTCCGCGATTCCTCTCCCCCCCCCCCTCCCTCGCGCCCCTTCCCCCCCCCCCCCCCCCCACTTCCTCTCTGCACAGGGCAAGGGGAAGACGAAACCAAAGACACAGACGTAGCCTTGAGGGCCAGAATACAGATTGTCACCCAATCGCCCTCACTCACAGCGCGGGCCTCCCGCACAAGGCGCAAGCAACTCCTCCTCCCAACCTTCTTAATTAACATAGTTCATGGCCCCCGCCTTTCCTCATCCTCCTCCCTCACTCCCTCCCTTCGTCCGTCCACCTATCTGTGTGTGTGTGTGTGCGTGTGTGTGTGTGTGTGTGTGTCTCTCTCTCCCTCTCTCTGTACGAACGTGTGTTGTGTGTGTGTGTGTGTGCGCGCGCGCGTCTGCGTGGGTGTGTGTGTGCGTGCGCGTATGTGTGTGTGTGTGTGTGTGTGTGTGTGTGTGTGTGTGTCTGTGTGTGAGCGCGCGCGTCTGCGTCTCTGTGTGTGTGTGTGTGTGTGTATGTGTGTGTGTGTGCGTGCGCGCGCGCGTGCGTGCGTGCGGGCGCGTATGCACGAGCTAGCGAGCGAGAACGAGAGGGAGGAGGGAGAGATGGAGAGAGAAGGAGGAGGAGAGGGTGAGTGGGAGAGAGAGAGAGAGAGAGGTGGAGGGAGAGGGGATTGACCGAGACAGAGAGAGCAGGAGAGAGGGGGTTGTGTGTGTGTGTGTGTGTGTGTGTGTGTGTGTGCATGTGATATGTGTGCGCGCGTGTATGTGTGTGCGCGTGCATGTGCGTGTGTGTGTGTGTCTGTGCGTGCGTGCGTGCGCGTGTGTGCGTGCATGCGTGTGTGAAGGAGAGTCGGAATTAGCGTGAGCGTGGTGTTTATCTGTGTCAGTGAATGTGCGTGTGAGTGCATGTCTCCATGCCGCACGTTACTGTGTCAAGAGCATGTGCGTGTTAGTGTGCTGTGTGTGCACATGTGTACGTTCATAAACGCTTACAGGCGCTCGTGTGGATATATATATACCACACTGACATGACTGTGTGCACATGTGTACGTTCATAAGCGCTTACAGGCTTATGTGGATATATATATATATATATAGATATATACCACACTGTGACGAGATGAGTAAGTGTTAGGTAGGTCCTCTAGGGGAAGGACGGGGGATAATTTCCCAATGAGAATTACCTTAACATTTCACCTACACCCTCTCTCTTACTAGTGGTGGAAGGAGCAACTTTCCGGTACTAGTCATCGAAGAAATTTTTATTTTATTCCGGGACTGGGTAAAATACTTAACAGTGGCTCTGAGATAGTTTTCCTTAGGCCTGTACTCTTATAAGTACTTGTAGCTCCGAGAGATAGAATTGAAGAGAGAAGTACAAACATTCAACATTTGATTGAACAACAGAACTGACACAAGTTAAGTACAATTTCACACATCAACTTTTATTGCTTACACATAGGTAAGTTTGGGCATGTCAAGTTCATAGGCTAGGATTTAGTTCTCACTGGACTACCACAATGAGGGGCCCTCTCTCACTCCTACTTTACTCGCTTGCACTCGGTGCAGCAAGCTTAAGTTGGCATACATGGGGTCTATCTAAGTTACACTGAATGTATCCAAAGAGGTACTCATAGACAGGGTCTCCCTGTCTCATCATAAAGTGAGGGCAAGGGTCTGATGGATTTGAGTCCAGGTGGTAAGCTAACTTAGCTTGCTTCGGAGAGGGTAGTTGATCTCTCCTGTGGTTGGTGACTGCCCCACTGGTGTAGACTGGTTGTCTCGTGTCACCCTGGTATTGGGCGAAGTCCCAGCTTCTGGTCCCGCCAAAATGTGTAGCGTGACCAGGATAGTGTGACCAGGATCCCAGTTCTGCGATAAAAAGAGAACTTGATCTGTTGGTGAGAATCTGACGGCTGGTTTGTCGAGTGCACACATTTACCCTGGTTTACTTTCAGCACAGGTGTGAGACTCAGCCAGCAAAGTATTCTCTATGGTAGAGTTTCTGCTATAACTATTAATCTCCACTTTTGTTTCAAGACTAAGTTAAGCTCACAAAAGGGTAGGAGACAGTAATACTATGTTACATAGTTTCAGTCAGACAACTCTTCCATGTTTCTTATGAATTAAATCACACTGACTTGGGCTACACTTAGTCCAAGTACACATGTGGTGTAGACTTAAAGTCATACACTACAAAATCATTCCAACAATCACCAGTATTTATAAATCAGGGTAGCAGTCCTTAACCTAGCACAGGTATACTGTTTTCCTGACCAAAATTAATCATTAAATTATTATCTTAACAGACAGAATTGCCTACTGGCAAAAGTCAGGGTGAACACAAAGAACAATGGTCAGATAGTTGACAAAGAATCATAACCACTGGGAGAGAGCTTTTGCCATATGATGGCAAGCCAACTCCTACCCAGAATAATCATTCATCTGTTTGATACATGTCGCTAAGCATTTGTACAAATTTACAATGTTAACGCACACAGCATACATAAAATCCATACATAGATTCAAAAATGTAGAACAGAGTTCCAACTCACTTTTCCTGGGAATGAACAGTGAATGACTTGAGATCAACGAGGTTACCGGGAGTTTCCCAGGCCTTCTCTAGTTGTCTCTTTTTCTTCCACTGGTCTGGTCTACAAGCAGTCTTGAGGGGTCAGTGAAGGTGAGCCCTGTGCGGCTAGTATATATAAATTCTAACTGCGGAATTCGGTTGTGACAACCTGTCAGTCACCCATCAGGGGTGAGAGGGGGAGGGATCTAATCTTATTACCAGTCGCCACGGAAACCGTTTGAACCTAATCGGCACAGCTCACGGACTTCAGCGGCCGGTTTAATTCATGCGTCCGTATAGACACAGACTCTCACGGAGAAACTCCAGTGACATAAGTTACCAGTTCAGCCAGTGCACGGACTGCAGATATGAAGGGGGGGGGGGATTGGGAGAAGGAGGGAGGTTTGGCGATTGCTTTTGTGTCAATTGCAGCCGCATGTGGCATAGGTGGGGGGGATGTGAGTGGTGGTGGAGAGCATGGCAGTGGCGTTGTGCCTTTGTTCCACGGGATAGAGGGGGGAGGGTGTGTGACGATAGCGCCAGGAAGGAGGTGGGGAAAGATGGGGGGAGGGGGGGAGACGGGCAATTGCCACAATGAAATTGAAATTTCACTGCGTTGTAGCTACTCAGAGTGGGGAAGGAGAGTTGAGAAAGGGGGGGGGGGGGGTGAGAGAGGAGAGTGGGCATGGATTTGAAATCTATTTTTTGGTTTGGGGTTTTAGTGGGACCGATCGGATGGTTTTGTCAAGCGTTTCGTCACACACACTGACATGACTGAGTGCACATGTGTACGTTCATAAGCGCTTACAGGCTTATGTGGATATATACCACACTGACATGACTGTGTGCACATGTGTACGTTCATTGGCGCTTACAGGCTTATGTGGATAAGAGAACTAGTAAACAGGCATTCTGGCTCACCCACCTCCGCCAGCTCCAACCGGCTAAAGCCGGTTTCGCTGTTGCTCCGGCGGGTTACCCAGAATGCCTGTTTACTAGTTCTCTAATAGTAAACACTTTACAAACATACATAATGTGTAGGATTATCTGTTTTTAATACTAATTTACTAAACTTTTGAGACTTAAGTTTTTGCTTAATCCTTCGTTTTTCTTGATCGTTTTCAATAACATCATTTTCACGCATACATTCATCAAATGTAAAATAAATTTTTGCAAAACTCTTCACATCTGGCCGCATTACTGATCACCTCTGGATCTCACTAGAACCCTATGGCGCCCTAGGGCCCCAAGCCAGACCCAGAGGGTCACATATATAACACGGCCAGATGTGAAGGGTTTTGGGAATATGCCTCCAACAGTAGTATACTTTTTACTTGTTTGCCTGCTTACTATTTTTCTAATTTGGGGCAGTCCCCTTACCCCCTTTTTAGTGACTCTTCCAGATTTGGGTTTACGGGCGTTCATAGCCGCGCCAGTGACCCAGACAACACAACCCATGTGGTTTACGGGCGTTTATAGCCGCGCCAGTGACCCAGACAACACAACACGAAATGGGAAGAGTCACTAGAGGGCAGGGAAGAGGGCAAATTTAGACTTTTCAATGCCATGACAACCAAGTATTTAAAACTACTGCAGGCATATCCCCAATGTTGTTAACTTTAAGATTTATATATATACTGTACACAAACAAACGCTTTACAATTACATGGTGTCTACTTGTAAAGTTGTTTTTATTTGCCTAGAGTAAAGTTGTTTTTAAAGTTGTTAAAACAACACCAAAAGCTAAATAACAAAGTGCATCTTACCTTACTTTTTAGTCACTACTTTTTAATAAATATTTGTTTTAAATGCTTTTAGATTTAAATATAAAAATGCTGCTTTTAATACATAAAATTGGGAAAAGATTATTTTGAGGTGGGGAATTTAGCCGCCTAAATTTATACAATGACGTCTAACGCCTGTACTGAACGACGCCGGTGGGGAATTTAGCCGTCTAAATTTATACAATGCCACGTGGCGGCCCGACGCCCTTATGTGTAACTTGACACGAACCAGCAAACAGTGCGACGCTTCGACTCGGCAATTATGCAGTTGAGTAAGCCGGGGCCAGACATGTCTGGCCTAGAGTACTACATAAAGAGGAGTTGTCTCCCCGGAAAAGAATGTAACAATTAATTGTGAAAAAAATCGTCATTAAGTCGTTCTAGGTTCTTATTCAAGTCGGCATCACGTTCTTATTCAAGTTCTTATTTAAGTTCTTAACAAGTTTTTATTCAAGTTCTTAACAAGTCAACATCAAGTTTTTAACAAAGTCATCATCAAGTTCTTAACAAGTTCTTATTCAAGTACTTATTCAAGTACTTATTCAAGTTCTTAACAAGTCGTCATCAAGTCGTCATTAAGTTCTTATCAAGTCGTCATCAAGTTCTTATTAAGTTCTTATTTAAGTTTTTATCAAGTTGTCATCAAGTCGTTATCAAGTTCTTATTCAAGTCACTTATAATTATTTATTAAGTTCTTGAAATATTACTGCATATCAAATGGATCAAAATGAGATTTTGTTGTTGGCAGTTCTGGCATGCTTTTTTGTTCGGCTTCTGTATTTAGTGGCTGAGATTTTTTGGACTGCTTCGGTTTTTGCTGGCGTTGTGTATATGTTTTATAAACGTAATAACCACCCCCACCAACAGCAATGACGCCAAAAATGCTAACTCTTTTAATCCAAATAATCCATGACGACTTTGGCGTCGTAGGTCTTGAATCAACTTGTGTATTTACAGCTGGCTGTGGCAACACTGTTGGCGTTGGCGGTGTTATGTTTTCATTATGAGTTATATTCTGTGATTGCAACATTAATTTTGTTCGTTTGTTCCACTCTGCTAATCTTTTTCCTGCCGCAACACGCCCAGGATGAGGAGGCTTTTTACTGGTCACTTTCTCCATCAATGTTTTCTGCTGATTTTCTGGCTCGGTCATTTTGAAGGGAAACAAAATCTATATGATTAAAAGTAATTAATCCCATGATTAATGGCGATAACAATGTTCCAAATCTGTAATACAGATCACATCCTAGAGACTCTAATGACTTTGTTAAAACTGGATCCTGCGTTAAATCATACATAAAATCTTGTTCAGAATCAATGGGAGCAAATCTACTAACTAGTTTAGTGTACAAACTAAGAGCCGTTTGCCCAACGCTTTTTACCATTCTTGACCCCAGTTGCGCTTCATACCTATTGTGATACTTTACAATGTCTTGTGGCGACATCTGTTGTATCTGTTCTATGCTGAATTCATTTCCAAGGTACTGTTTTGTTTTTCCACACGCCGCCAAAGAATACAGCCTTTCCTTTTTAGGCATAATAGCTTGGTCATCAACTTGATCATTTGTAATCATAAGTTCAGGAACGTTTAGTAGATCATCGCAGTTCATGTTTTATTAATAAATAAATATTATTTTATTTTTTAAAAATGAGCACCGAAAAAACTATTACTAACCTCGTATACCATTCTGCTGTTATTGGAGGCCTAAGTGTAGGATACACAATGCTTGGTAAAAGCCTGTTAAAAATAAAACCAGCAGATCTTGGCAAACTAGGCTTTGAAGACTCAGCAAAGCTGATTGCTGTTATTACAGCTTCATTTGCTACGAAAGATTTTCTAGTTAAGCAAGGAATAATTCCAGACAGTATTAATATGTAAAATTAAAAAATACATTTATAAAAATGGCTTCACTCGTGATGATGATAGGCGGCGCTGTGGTGAATGCGCTTGCTTTTAGCGGAAGTAATTACGCGTTTAGTAAACTACGGGATGACGGCGAGAGGAAAAGACATAACAAAGCTATGGAGCAACTAGCCGCAGCACAAGCTGCGTATGAAAAGCAGAGAATTGAGCAGTTAGATTTTATTAACGATGAACTGAAAAAACAGGGGCATGCAGCTTACACATTTAAAGATGTTGATCAAGCAATAAAAGAATATTATCTTGTAACAGGCAAGCCAATCGAGACATTGCCCCCACCAAAATTTAGCGATTACTATCAACCATCAGAAAAACAAAAGATGCAAGAAATATTGTTTATTGCTTTTGGCATGACCGTTGTGTATTTTGTTGCGCATAATATTGGCTGAATAAAAAATGAACAAGATCTATTATTCGCCAAAAGGATATTGGAAGGGAATAACAGCAATTAAAAAGCTAAGCCAAGCAGCTGGAGTCAGTGAACAAACAGCAAAAGAATGGTTATCTAAACAAGCGATTTGGCAAATTTATTTACCTGCGCCTAAACAAATACAAAGACCACACTTTGTGATATTAACTCCAAACGACACCCATCAAATGGACCTTTTATATTTACCCCATGATACGATTAGACGAAAAAGATTTAAGTACGCACTTACAGTCATTGATATAGCTTCAAGATACAAAGATGCTGAACCATTAACACAAAAGAGTGCTTCTGCTGTTGCCGTCGCTATACAACTGATATATCAACGAGGCCCGTTAACTTATCCTCGCATGATTCAAGTCGATGACGGAAAAGAATTTAAAGGACAAGTGAATCAATTATTGTTAAAACATAGAGTTACCATTAAAAGAGGCATTCCGGGTGTTCACAGATCACAGGGTTTGGTTGAAAACTTTAACAAACAGTTATCTGAAAGGCTTTTCTCCTACCAGTATCACAGAGAGCTGATTGACAATTCTCGCAACACAGAATGGGTTAGAAGGCTGCCCTCAGTTCTACGTGCAATGAATAATGAAGAATTTAAAGGTCTAAAACCAGTACAAGCAATCAGAAAACAAACAATAAATGTTGTTGAAGGAGAGTCTTCATCAAGCAAACTATTACCATTTGGTTTGAAAGTGAGATACCTTTATTCGCCGGGAGAAGCGGAAGGGGACACTCGCATCAGGGCAACAGATCCAGTTTGGAGTGTTGATCCATATGAGATTAAAAAAATTGTGAAAATGAATCCGCCCGTGTATTATTTACGAGAAACTGACACAACAAAACGACCTGCCCCTCAAAGATCTTTTGTGAAAGAAGAACTGCAGATAATCCCTCCAGACACAGTTCCAGTCGCTTAATTATTTTTTAATTTCAATTAAAATGGCGGCAAGAATGGAAAAGGAAGAATCCTTACGTAAAATGGCACTGGAAGCAAGAATGGTGAAGGAAGAGTCCTTAGAAATAATACGAGAAATATTTGATTGTAATCTTGCTATTAGACTAGCATTTAAGACGATTGATCATGTCATGCCAGACAAAACCTCAAATTTTGATTGGGAGCAAGAATATATTAAAAAGATAAAAAAAA
>JAMYXO010002275.1:0-5000 GCA_033310375.1 Conus canariensis
AAAGGAAACAGGCGAGGGGTGAGGAGGGGTGATACTGCGCAAAGGAAAGAGCCGAGGGATGAGGGGGATGATACTGCGCAAAGGAAACAGGCGAGGGTGTGAGGAGGGGTGATACTGCGCAAAGGAAACAGGCGAGGGTGAGGGGGATGATACTGCGCAAAGGAAACAGGCGAGGGGTGAGGAGGGTGATACTGCGCAAAGGAAAGAGCCGAGGGGTGAGGGGGGATTGATACTGCGCAAAGGAAACAGGCGAGGGGTGAGGAGGGGTGATACTGCGCAAAGGAAACAGGCGAGGGGTGAGGGGGATGATACTGCGCAAAGGAAACAGGCGAGGGGTGAGGGGGATGATACTGCGCAAAGGAAACAGGCGAGGGTGAGGAGGGGTGATACTGCGCAAAGGAAACAGGCGACGGGTGAGGGGATGATACTGTGCAAAGGAAACAGGCGGAGGATGAAGGGTATGATACTGCGCACAGAAGAATACAGAACACACCGAGCTGCACCTGCTTTTTGAAAAAATAAATTAACAAATAAATAAGTAAAGAAAAATAAATAAAAGGAAAGAAAGAAGAAGAAAGAAAGAAAGGAATCCTTGCAAGTGAGGAAAAAAATTACAGAAAATGGCCAGAGAAAGAATTGTCGTAGAAGTCCATAAGTTCAAATCAAGGCATCTGTTTCTAAGCCCAGCCGGGGGTGGGGGTGGGGGTGGGCTCGGGTGGAGGGTTGGGGAGAGAGAGGGATGGCGTATTAGGGCAATTCCACACACTCTGAGAAAATAATATACAAACAAAACATCTAGCAAGGAGACTGAAAAGAAAGGCAAAGTACAACCCAAAACAAAGAACACCAAAGCATCATTATGTCCAGGTGGCTCTGTCAACGAGAGCAACAGATTCAGATGACATCTTAGCGTAAAAACCAAAAATCAGCAACAGGTGTTTTTGGTCTGGGTTTTTTTTTTCAGTTTTTTTTTTATTTAAAGAATACAATGTCATATAATGTATGTTTTTACGTCGCCCGCATGGACTGACGACACTGAACATACAGGTTTTTGTTCTCTCAATCACTCCAGCCGCAAAGACCACCACAAAGAAATGCATAAAGGAAATCCTGTTTGGACCGAAAACTACTCGAAGATAGATCCGACTTCGTGCGGATGAATGGTCCCTACTTCAGCCGCCACCCCCCCCCCCTTCCCCCCGCCCGCCCCCTCGCCCCACCCCCTGTCTTCAGTATACAGACGCACACACATAAACGCACGTACGCACGGGGTCCCATGCACACAAACACCCCGCCCCCTCCACACACACACACACACACACACACACACACACACACACACACACACACACACACACACACACACACTTGTTCTCCTTTTTTTTTTAATTTCGTTTTTGTTTTTGAATGACTACACGAAAACTGTCCGGTGCGTGTTTCAGAGGGGTGGCAGTGTTCAGGGGGGAGCTGGCTGTCGGTGGGTCACCTGTGCTGGACGAGGGTACCAGAGGGTCTGTCGCTGTGGCCGCACAGGGCCCTGATCTACTGCCAGAGGCGTCAGGCCCATCTCGTCAGAGCCTACAATGTGGCCTTATGTGTCAGTGCTGGTAAGCTCTCTGTCTGTCTGTCTGTCTATCTGTCGGTCTGTCTGTCTGTCTGTCTGCCTCTCTCTCTCTCTCTCTCTCTCTCTCCTCTCTCTCTCTCTCTCTCTCTCTCTCTCTCTCCTCTCTCTCTCCTATCCCTCACTCTCCCACTTTTCTCTCACTTTCCCTGTGTCCCTCACTCTGCCTCTGTCTTCCTCTCAATGTCTCTGTCTGTCTGTCTGTCTGTCTGTATGTATGTCTGTCTGTCTGTCTGTCTGTCTGTCTGTCTCTCTCTCTCTTTCTCTCTCTCTCTCTCTCTCTCTCTCTCTCTCTCTCTCTCCTTCCCTCCCCTCGTTTCAAGATTGGTTTATATATCAGTGCCAAGGACATCCAGGCTGATTATTCCCACGAGGAGCTAGTACAGGCTTCCAATGCCCAACAGCAGAAACTCAGCCTACCACCCGTAAGTGCAAAAGAGGATTGGAGAAATATTAGATGAAAAAAAAAAAAAAAGTTCACAAACTTGATGCGCGGCTAGGAAAGAGCACACTGGAATACAACCAAGCCACACTGACCGGTTTGTTGTGTGTGTCCCGTTATTTCCGTTATCTTGAGGTTTCCATTAGCTACGTTCATTGCGTCTTAAAGAACTGGCTCATTAAAGAAGCGCGAGTTTTTGTTTTTAGATGTAAATGAGTAATGTATATACAAAGCACGTCTTTCGACTATCCAAGCAAGTTTTCTTTGATAAAAATGCAAACGGCTTTCTTCACACTGCAATCATCTGATATACGGCATCAGTTTATGACAAGATAGACTACTCCTTCTGACCACTGTCCACGATCGTTCATTTAAAAGCTGTTTAACTGCATAATCTTCAAGTCCAGCCGTAAGCACGGCTATAATGGACCCAACCATATATACAACATCAAATAGTTCTATTTATGACTCAAAATAGTCTCCGTCGTTCATTTTTTTTAGCTAATCCACAAATATTCCAGGATAAAAAGGGAACAAATGTAAAAAGAGTGTTCTATTACAGAGAACATCCTTCCCCTCCATTTTCAACATAAACCCCTTTTCTTCTCTTTACACCATGATTGCACTTGCTTCCATTTCCGAAAGTATCACCCATCCTTTCCATCTCTACCAAAACCCATTGCCTTTCATTTTCAGTATCACTCTCTTCCCTTTTGTCCCTTCCACATCCTCAATGTTTTGTATGGTGTGTGTGTGTGTGTGTGTGTGTGTGTGTGTGTGTGTGTGTGTGTGTGTGTGTGTGTGTGTGTGTGTGATCTCCGTTTTTTGCAAGCACAATTGCGTGAGAGTTAACAACACATTGGCTCCACTTTGCCATGTGACCACTGCCATTAGTAGTGGGTGTCGGAAAATCGTAGCATAGGGGGCGGGGCTAGAGCGGGCGATGGAAAATGACGAGGGAGAGAGAGAGAGAGAGAGAGAGAGAGAGAGAGAGAGAGAGAGAGAGAGACAGACAGACAGACAGACAGACAGAGACAGAGACAGGACGAAAAACAAAGAGAGAAATGGCATGGATGATATATATATATATATATATATATATATACTAGCAGGGGCACCCGGCGTTGCCCGGGATATGAACATTCTTTGCGATACTCACGTGACGGCAAACATGTATTAATTGTTTTGATTTACAATCAATCCCCCCCCCCCCCCCCAACATCTTCCCACCCCCTCCCCCCACACAAATACACATTCTGTCTGTCTGTCTGTCTGTCTGTCTGTCTGTCCTCTCTCTCTCTGTCTCTCTCTCTCTCTCTCTCTCCTCTCTCTCTCTCTCTCTCTCTCTCTCTCTCTTTACACATTCTATTGTTTTCCGCCTGCCTCTGGCCCCTTTCCTCTGGATCTTCCCTAGCACGTCGAGATGCTTTTCTCGCTCGTTTTTCCGCCCGCACTCACTGTTCCCATTCCCATTCTTCTGATTGCCCTTAATTTTGTAGGAATAGACTTTGTGCAGAAGTAGTTTATTTCAACGGGTCTGTGTCTAATGTAAAAATAGTGTATCAGGCTTTGCACTGTACAATCATTTTTCTAGCCCCTCTCATTCCTCCCTTTTCATCCCCCTACCCTGTCCCATCCATGTTGCAAAATTACTTACCGTTACTGGACATACGCATACCGAATTTTATCAATAGCGGTGTAAATTTAGAAAATAACGGTTTTTAACGGTCAATAAAATTTGCATAACATTGTTCAGCGCTTAAAACTGTACGTGCATACGGAATGTTATCAAGAACGGTGAAAAATTATAAATTCAGAAAATAACGGTTTTTAACGGTCAATGTTAAGTTTCGGATCTTCAAAATTGTATATCATTGTTTAGCATTCAAATCTGCACATGTATATCGAATTTCTTCAAGAATACTCTAAATTTATAAAATAACGTTTTTTAACGGTCAATTTTAAATTTTGGTTCGTAAAAGTTGTATATCATTTTTCGGCATTTAAAACTGCACATGTATACCGAATTTCATCAAGAACAGCCTAAATTTGGAAAATAACGGTTTTTAACGGTCAAATTTAATGGTCATAATGACTATCTAATGACCCAGTGTTACCCGCTGGATGTTCCTGTAGGCTTATGTCAAGTTTGGTGGCGATCCGATGACTCTCGTGGCCGCCAACCTCAGAAGATCGGGTTTTAAACAGTTTTTATAGGGTTTGGTGTTTTTAACGGTTTTTAGCTGTTACAAATAACGTTTCTTAACTGCCAAATAACGGTTCTAATTTTCGAGAAGTAGCCCTGTACCTGTTCAGTGTCACAACGGCCATTTGAAGAAAAGCAGAGGAAAAATATATCTTTGAAACCGTTATAACAGTTGTTTTTTTTAACGGTTTTTAACGGTTTTATTTTTTTTAGAGATTAGCCCAAAACCATCCTCGGTTCACAACAGACGTGCCTGCTAAATTTCAAGAAGATCGGGTTTTAAACAGTTTCTTTTATAGGGTTAAGTGTTTTTAACGGTTTTTAACTGTTATAAATAACGTTTTTTAACTGCCAAACAACGGTTCTAATTTTCGAGAAGTAGTCCTGTACCTGTGCAATGTCACAACGGCTATTTGAAGAAAAGCAGAGGAAAAAGATGTCTTTGAAACCGTTATAACAGTTTTTAACGGGTTTTTTTTTTTTAGAGATTAGCCCAAAACCATCCTCGGTTCACAACAGACGTACCTGCCAAATTTCATGACAATCGGTTGAGCCGTTTTTGAGTCTATAGCGTACACACACACCACACACACACACACACACACACACACACAGAATTTGCCATTTATATTATACTAGCAGGGGCACCCGGCGTTGCCCGGGATATGAACATTCTTTGCGATACTCACGTGACGGCAAACATGTATTAATTGTTTTGATTTACAATCAAT
>JAMYXO010002275.1:15000-20000 GCA_033310375.1 Conus canariensis
CATACTGCGATGAATTCTTATTTACGTTATGGTAATAATTGACTGAATCGATTTTCATTTCCACCCCTCCCCCTTTCCCAAGTGTGAATGGGAAATAATAAATTCTCTCTCTCTCTCTCTCTCTCTCTCTCTCTATCTCTCTCTCTCTCTCTCTCTCTCTCTCTCTCTCTCTCTCTCTCTCTCTGTCTGTCTCTCTCCTTCCGTAGGCCTGTAATCCCTCTCTCGTTATGCAATGAAAGTGGTTCTCCAGTTACCGCTTTCTTTCTGTGTCTGTCCGTCTGTTGTCTGCCTGTTAGCCTGTCTCTCTCGGGGAGTAGGAGTTTGGCGAATGATCTCTCTCTCTCTCTCTCTCTCTCTCTCTCTCTCTCTCCCCCAGCGGGGGGCGTGAACTGTGTCACAGTTCGAGCAGTCGGACATTAAAGAGCTCTGAAGTTTATTGTCCCTTCTGTCAGTTACCGTCACTGTACAGTCCAGTACTTTGACCTGTACATCGATCAGTCACCATGCCATCAGGACCACAAGTATTCAGAGCGAGATGTGGATCCTTCGTGCCCGTCTACATTACCTTTATGGCGAAGCGAGCCAGGAAGAAAGCCGCCATTGCGATCGCCATGCTGACACTACGAACCAGGACGGACGGTGCAACCCTTGGCCTGCTCCTCACGTTAATGTTCTGGGGCGGACTACTTCTACGCTGTGGCGATGTGGAGCAGAACCCCGGACCCAGGGCGGACAGCATGAAGCAGACCCGGCTTGGCAGCTCATCACGCAGCACCAGTGCGGACAAGGCTGGCGCTTCATCGGCGGACCGTGAACAGACGACACCCACTTCTCCTCAACAGCCCACCAATGCTGACATCATGGGTATGTTGGACTCTATGAACTGTACATTTAAGGAAATGAACATTAAATTCACCGACATAGAGAGGAGTGTCAGGGATCTGAATGACCAGTTCGCTGCACTACATCATGGATTGAAGGATCTGAGGGAGGAGGTGGGATCTTTAAAAGAAGAGAATGCTGTGCTAGCAAAAAAGAACTCTGATCTCACTACGAGACTTGAACAATTAGAAAGAAAGGCGGATGATTTAGAAGGAAGATCAAAACGAAATAACCTAATTTTCTATGGTATCCCGAGAGATAAAAATGAAACCAGCGAACGATGTGAAGGTAAAATACATGATCTCTTAACTGATCAGTTAGATTTGACACGGGACATTGAGTTCGACCGGGTACATAGAATAAATGCCAAACCTGATTCTCCCATCATCGCTCGATGTTCATCTTACAAAGACAAAACGAAAATCTTAAGAGCGAAGAGAAAATTAAAAGGGAGTAATATCTTTGTGGGCGAGGATTTCTCCTCTCGCGTTAGGGAGATAAGGCGTGGTCTTTCCCCCCATCTGAAGAAAGCAAGGTCAGAAGGCCAAAGAGCGGCGATGATCTTTGATCATCTCCTCATTGACGGGACAAAGTATTTTCTCGACGACCAAAGCAGATTAGTTGAATCCAGATAGGGGGGTGGCCGGCCACTTGATGAAAATTTGACCTACACCTGTGTGGCAGAAGAAGGTACTGACAAAAAAGCTACACCGGTGAAATCGCCTGTCACTTGTGGCAGTGTCAACGGTGAACCGTTTTTTGTGGGTCAGAGAGGTGAGTCCGGACATACTGTGAAAAACACGTGCAAACAAGTGAACGGCACAGCGTGTACAAATGTAAAGAAACCTTTTTCCTTCCTGTTGTGGAATGTGAATGGCTTATATTCTAAACTTACCGACTGTGATTTTATGTCGTTTATTTACGAGTTTGATTTCATATGCTTGATTGAAACATTTATGGACGAATGTCGTGCTGATGTGTTTGTTGGTTATGAAGTATTTTGTAAATCTGCAGTTAAATTTTCAAAACAAGGAAGGCGATCAGGCGGAGTGATTTGTTTATTCAGAAAAGAATTGTCTCCCTTTGTTAAAATCATCGACGTTAATCATTCAAACTTTTGTGTGTTCTTGATCGATAAAAGATTATTTGGAATAGATAAGGATGTTTTGTACTTTTGTGCCTATATACCTCCAGAAGGTTCACCTTTTTATGCCCATTTTGATATTGATAATGGTATTAATTTACTTGAAGAATGTCTCGTTGATTTATTGTTACCTAGGGATGTTTATGTGATAATAAATGGTGACCTCAATAGCAGAACCTCTAACATTTCACAAGACATATCTGTGAACGATGTTCTTGATGAGCATTTCCATAGCCGGCCTCTCAGTATTGATCGACACTCCGAAGATTGTACATTGAATAATTATGGTAAATTGCTACTGAATGTGTGCACTGCTGTAGATCTGTGCATTCTTAATGGCGTGTGTAAAGGTGACCTTGAAGGTCGCTATACATACATGTCTGATACTGGTTCCAGTGTTGTAGATTATTTCATATTTTCTAAAGAACTTTTTGCTCTTTTGTATGATTCATGTATGCTTAATGTTTTAGAACGTATAGATTCTGACCACTTACCTGTATCGCTTTCTATTGCTTTTCCTAAAGAAAATACTGTACATGCCAGTAACAAGATTGAAAAACAGGTTATAGAAAAACTCGTCTGGAATGATGAACATGCTAATTTGTTTCATAGTACATTATGTAGTGATAGAATTCGTACAAAGATAGATGTTGCTATAGATTTATTAGACGCGGATATGAATTATGCGCTAAGTATGTTTAATGATGGCATGAAAGAAAGTGCAGACTGCATGAGAAGGTGTATATATATATTAATAGTAACAAAAAACCTTGTGATTGGTATGATAAAGAATGTGATGCTAGTAAAAGAAAAGCCAGGAGGTTACTTCGTATCAGTCGTTGCACTTTAAAGACAGTGGACAAAAATGCTTACTCAGTTGCAAGGCGAGAATATAAACATTTATTGAAGAGAAAAGAGAAAGACTTCAACAATTCTTTAGTTCAAAAACTTGTATCATCTATAAACTGTCAAAAGGAATTTTGGGATACTATTCAGAGGATTTCTTTCAAAAGAAAACAGCCCAGGAATAACATTAGTATTGATACATGGTTTCAACATTTCCAGGCTCTACTAGAATCTGATGTTAGTAACATGTGTGTTGACCAAACACTTGATATCAACAATGATAATTATATGAATCGACCAATTACACAAGTCGAAGTAGTATTAGCGTGTAGAAAATTGAAAAATCGCAAGGCGGCTGGCCCAGACGGCATTATTGGTGAACTATTTAAACATGCTTCTGATCAGGTAATGCAATTCTTTCTGAAATTGTTTAATATATTGTTTGATAAAGGTACTTTTCCAGAAAACTGGACTGAATCAGTTATTTTGCCAATTTTTAAAAAGGGTGATGTTAATAACCCCAACAATTACAGAGGGATCTCTATTAGTGATATTAGTAGTAAAATCTTTGGGACAATTATTAATAACCGATTGCAAGAATGGGTAGAGGAAAATAATATCACAGGTGATTATCAAGCAGGCTTTAAGAAGGGTTACTCAACTACTGATCACATGTTTACTTTGCTTGCACTTGTGCAGAAGCAGTTTTCTTACAATAGGAAGTTATACGTAGCTTTTATAGATTTTGAAAAAGCGTTTGACTCCATTAATAGAAATCTCCTCTGGCCCATTTTGACAAAAAATGGTATTAAAGGTAAACTCCATAGATGTATTAGAAGTATGTATGATAGAGTAAGAACCAGAGTCCGTTGTGGAGCGAAACTTACTGACTATATTAATTGTTCTAGAGGAGTCAAGCAGGGAGATGCATGCAGCCCTATCTTATTTTCTTTGTTTATCAATGAGTTAGCTCTTGATGTAATCAACAATGGTAAACATGGTGCTTTATTATCGCTCGATGCTTTTGAATTGTTTATCCTTCTGTTGGCCGACGATGTTGTTTTGATGTCCGAAACTGTTATAGGGTTACAAACACAATTGAATAGCTTGCACCGTGCTGCTAAATCATTGCAGTTGAAAGTCAACATGGAAAAAAGCAATATCATAGTATTCCGTAAAGGTGGTTATCTAAGTGTAAGGGAAAGGTGGGTATACGATGGTACTCCTATGCCAGTTGTCAATGCCTATAAATATTTAGGAATATTATTCTCAACACGCTTGAGTTTTGTTGGCGCGTGCAAAGACCTTTCGAGTAAGGCAAAAAATGTTGTGCTTTGTATCATGAAAAAGTTACATATTCTTAATAATTCTTCATTCATGTTATTTATAAAGCTATTTGATTCTCAGGTTCAACCGATTGTACAGTACGGCTCTGAGCTATGGGGACTAGAAAAAGCTGCTGTCTGTTGTGAATCTGTTCAAATGTTTGCTCTAAAAAGGTTTCTTGGTGTAGATAGACGGACTCCAAATGATCTAATTTACGGTGAAACTAATCGATTTCCCATTTACATTACTTCTGCTGTCAGATGTATCCGCTACTGGCTGAAACTGTTACAAATGGAAGACTTTAGAATTCCTCGTAAGGCGTACAATATGTTGTATGACTTAGACGCTAAAGGCAAAAGTAACTGGGTGTCCAAAGTGCGCCTTTGTCTGTTTGAATACGGATTTGGATTTGTTTGGCTGAATCAAGGGGTTGGTAATACTAAAGAGTTTGTATGTGTTTTCCGTCAACGGTTGGTTGACTGCAGATGGCAGAAATGGACTGATCATATTCATAACAGTGACAGATTTGATTTCTACAGGAACTTTTGTGATGTTCATGACCTGAAAACGTACTTAACCTTAGATATGGACAGGCACCTAAAACACGTAACAGCAAAATTCAGATTAGGAATATCTGCATTGGCAACTCATTATTTTAGATATCGCATATGTAATAATTATGATTTGTTATGTCCCTTATGTAAAAAATCAATTGAAACCGAATTACACTTCGTCCTGTCCTGTCCAGCTCTCATGAGCATCAGAGAAAAGTTTATTAAGCCCAAATATTACAGACAGCCAT
>JAMYXO010002276.1:0-24597 GCA_033310375.1 Conus canariensis
CAATACCTCGGTCCAGACTATAAATAGCCGTGTCTGGCGAGGTGAAGGTCATTTTAGCATTTTCAGTTAACGAGTAGGGATGGTTAGGCATTATCGCTCTCGCCGTAGAAATGGGAGGGTGTTTAGGAAAAGGCGATCAATCCATTATAGTCGTCGACCCCGGCGCGTCGTGTACCGCCGCAGAAGACGTTACGGGGGTGGAATCCGACGGTTCTGGCGTATCAGGGGAAATTTCGTTCCGCGAATCCGTACCTGGCTCAGAATGCGTCGTTGGAAAAGAAAAAGAGCAGCGCTTCGTAATAAGCGTCAAGCTCGGCGGCATGGCTTGTATCGACGTCAATGCATCATACGGAAAGAAAGTCGTGATATGTACTTCAAATGGTCGGTCTCTGATGATGGAACCAAGGCGGTCCCGGACTTCTCGGACTTAGTTCCTACGGATCAAAAGCTAATGCCTGATTCTGGAGCGACTGTTGATTTTCAAAAAGATATATGGAATAGATATCCTCGTCATTAGTTTCGTGGATACAAAGTCGTATTTTATCCTCACCGCATCATTCGCCGTACGCAAATGGCATCTGGAAAACAGATCACCTTGCGTGATGTAAGACGAGTAAAGTTCTCTGTGGTGAAGGATAACTGGCTACAAGAAACTCAAAAGTTTCCGAATGAAGGCAAACGACCCAAAGTTGAGTATCCACTGGATGAATCAATTCCACATCGCTGGATGACTGTGAAGAAGCCGTTCGTATGTTCGTCTATGAAGATAACATCTAGAACTCTTCGACATGCCAACAGTCTTGTTGATGATAAAGGTGAGCCATTAAGCGGCTATTACGGATGGGAAAATGGAGATTTTGATGAAGCTAATAACCACACGATTCAGACAATGATTCATCATGCTGGAGTTCCTATCCTACATGCTGGCCTGGTTGGTGAGAATGAATCCAATTCTGTGAATCAGCGCACGCCTGGGTTATGGCTTTTGCCTGATCAATTTCAAAACAGACCGTGGCTTGCCAAGAAAGAATCTGAATATCTAATCATAGATGGAGAGCTTCGTACTTACTCATGGTGGAGCCATACTGGATTCCTATCGAAAAATATTTCTTTGGAAGCGAATCCATCAGCTGCTGTGAATTCTGGAAGTGGATCATCATCGTCTTCACGTAAAAAACGAAGTGTAAAGCGCGAAGTATTTTCAGTCCGTGGTACTGCCGGAGGCGTTGCGCCAGCATCACTCATTGGATCTGTGACTGGTGTTGCTGGAGAAGGAGTGGCTGACATGAAAGTGTCTATCAATGAAGTGATGTCCATACCGGATGAAGAGGCGAAGCCACCTACCTATAAGCTTCGCATTAAAGCTTCAGAGATGGAAGAACAGCCTTGCTAAGCCATGCTTCGGCGGAAGGGCGGGAATAGGAGGTGTTGCGGTCTGCAGAGGGGAAGAAGCATGGACAACTAACGTGATTAGATCACATGACTAAATATGCAAATTAGTTTTTTGGACCTAAGTTATGGACGGACCGAAGTCTATGGGTTTACTTCGGTCCAGTAACTATGGTAACCTAATAAGGTGTAATGTTTTGTATGTTCGTATGTCAAATGTAAATGGAGATGGCTGTTTCGCTGCAAGCAAACATATATGGAACCAACGAACTTTTATCAATTGCATACGATGTTTATTTAACAGTTAAACGGAAAATAAACGGTTGAACTTGAACAAATGTCTTTTTGTCTTCATTTGATGGGCTGTTCTTCAGACTTGAGTGGATAATGTTGGCATGGTCAGCGGTGTATCATGGTCGGATGGTTCGTTCTCTGACTCCAGGAAAGCCAATATTGAATCGAAGGTCATGGCCTCCAATTCCTGTGGCGCCAGTGTGGGCATCTGTGGAGACGGCGGTGGGGTCCTGGGTGGTGGAGATGCTGTGTCTTGAGTGGACAGGTTTTCAGAGTCCATAATCAGCACAGTTTGGTCTGTATCTGTGCATGACGGCTGCTCCCGTACGATGGGTCCGGAGGTGGATGGGGCTGGTGGCGGGACATCTTCTGATACACGATAGTTGATGTCTGCTGTCTGGAGGCACCGTCTCTTTGCTGCTCTTTCTTCATAATGCAATATTACAGATGATTTCTGTACAGTTTTGCGTTTCCTTTCACGGCGTTCTTGTTCTTCTATCTCCAACGCTCCCGGTGATTTTATGCAGTATCTGTCGCTGCTCAACTTGTCTAGTTCCGGGTCGTTATTCATAAACACAATTATTTTTGGTGGCTGGAAGGTTCTCATAGTGGACTCGTATTTTTTCGAGAACACAATTCCATTCTTCAACGACTCCATGGTCTGATAATTCACATTATGTCCGACCGCACGACAAAGATCAAATACAACAATGTCCTGTCCCTGGTACGCATACATCACGTCGTTGTAAGACGTGGAATTCGTGTAAAATGCTTCATGTCGAAACACCAGGTACTTGGCTAAGAATGTCTTTCCCGTGTTGCCGGTTTCATCTGTGATAAACAAGATCTCCCTCTCGTTCTGCTGAAGTAAGATGGCCAATGCTTTTCGTTGCCAGTCTTTAAGTCGTGTATTTTCCATGTCGTCTCTCATCTTGGCTCTTGCCTTTTCATTTTTGATGTCTTTGATGGCATCTCTTAACATCTTTTTCTTTGTCAAATAGTCCAATCCGTATTCCTCAATCAACTCTTCCTCTGTGGCATTTTCTTTTATACGGATTAACATCTTGGAGACATCATTTCGCTGCCCCTGCGTTGAAATGGTAGTGAAGTCACCAATCTCCACGTACCCGTCATGATCCTCTTTCGTGCAGTAGGATTTGTTTTGCTCTGGCGTACCACGAGCAATTTCCAGATGGATCGTAGGCATGTTTAGTAATTTCTTTATTTGCGAGAATCGCAGCCTGCCGTTACTCTGAAGATATCCTTGGAGATGTGGTGTCTGTCCTTCGGATCCATTTTCATGACCAAATATCATATATTGACAACGAGATGAGTTGCCAAATTCTTGAATCCTTCTCTCCATATCTTCATCATAGTCGTGAAGGGTGAAGACCCAGTGTTTAGCACGAGGGTCCCGATTCCCCCCACCTGCCATGTCTATTTATAGAATGAGTGAGAGGATATGAGATACGTCCTTCCTATGTGAAAGCTGGCACTCGAATGACGACCGCTGCGCCACAAGTGTTACCGCGCATGCGTGTGTCGTCATTTTTTTGTAGATGTCATAAGTGTCATAATTTAATAGTCATATGAATGACGTTTTTGATAATTTGACGTCATAACGTATATAACATGCTGAAAGGCGTCTCGCATGAGGTCTCGGCGTCTCGCATGTGGATGATGTCCCTTTATATCTTTAATAACAACACAACATATTTAGATCCAACTTTTGGACCGAAGTAAAGTTTCAGACTTCGGTCCGTCCAATACCTCGGTCCAGACTATAAATAGCCGTGTCTGGCGAGGTGAAGGTCATTTTAGCATTTTCAGTTAACGAGTAGGGATGGTTAGGCATTATCGCTCTCGCCGTAGAAATGGGAGGGTGTTTAGGAAAAGGCGATCAATCCATTATAGTCGTCGACCCCGGCGCGTCGTGTACCGCCGCAGAAGACGTTACGGGGGTGGAATCCGACGGTTCTGGCGTATCAGGGGAAATTTCGTTCCGCGAATCCGTACCTGGCTCAGAATGCGTCGTTGGAAAAGAAAAAGAGCAGCGCTTCGTAATAAGCGTCAAGCTCGGCGGCATGGCTTGTATCGACGTCAATGCATCATACGGAAAGAAAGTCGTGATATGTACTTCAAATGGTCGGTCTCTGATGATGGAACCAAGGCGGTCCCGGACTTCTCGGACTTAGTTCCTACGGATCAAAAGCTAATGCCTGATTCTGGAGCGACTGTTGATTTTCAAAAAGATATATGGAATAGATATCCTCGTCATTAGTTTCGTGGATACAAAGTCGTATTTTATCCTCACCGCATCATTCGCCGTACGCAAATGGCATCTGGAAAACAGATCACCTTGCGTGATGTAAGACGAGTAAAGTTCTCTGTGGTGAAGGATAACTGGCTACAAGAAACTCAAAAGTTTCCGAATGAAGGCAAACGACCCAAAGTTGAGTATCCACTGGATGAATCAATTCCACATCGCTGGATGACTGTGAAGAAGCCGTTCGTATGTTCGTCTATGAAGATAACATCTAGAACTCTTCGACATGCCAACAGTCTTGTTGATGATAAAGGTGAGCCATTAAGCGGCTATTACGGATGGGAAAATGGAGATTTTGATGAAGCTAATAACCACACGATTCAGACAATGATTCATCATGCTGGAGTTCCTATCCTACATGCTGGCCTGGTTGGTGAGAATGAATCCAATTCTGTGAATCAGCGCACGCCTGGGTTATGGCTTTTGCCTGATCAATTTCAAAACAGACCGTGGCTTGCCAAGAAAGAATCTGAATATCTAATCATAGATGGAGAGCTTCGTACTTACTCATGGTGGAGCCATACTGGATTCCTATCGAAAAATATTTCTTTGGAAGCGAATCCATCAGCTGCTGTGAATTCTGGAAGTGGATCATCATCGTCTTCACGTAAAAAACGAAGTGTAAAGCGCGAAGTATTTTCAGTCCGTGGTACTGCCGGAGGCGTTGCGCCAGCATCACTCATTGGATCTGTGACTGGTGTTGCTGGAGAAGGAGTGGCTGACATGAAAGTGTCTATCAATGAAGTGATGTCCATACCGGATGAAGAGGCGAAGCCACCTACCTATAAGCTTCGCATTAAAGCTTCAGAGATGGAAGAACAGCCTTGCTAAGCCATGCTTCGGCGGAAGGGCGGGAATAGGAGGTGTTGCGGTCTGCAGAGGGGAAGAAGCATGGACAACTAACGTGATTAGATCACATGACTAAATATGCAAATTAGTTTTTTGGACCTAAGTTATGGGACGGCTTTTGTAGTGTCATAAGTGTCATAATTTAATAGTCATATGAATGACGTTTTTGATAATTTGACGTCATAACGTATATAACATGCTGAAAGGCGTCTCGCATGAGGTCTCGGCGTCTCGCATGTGGATGATGTCCCTTTATATCTTTAATAACAACACAACATATTTAGATCCAACTTTTGGACCGAAGTAAAGTTTCAGACTTCGGTCCGTCCAATACCTCGGTCCAGACTATAAATAGCCGTGTCTGGCGAGGTGAAGGTCATTTTAGCATTTTCAGTTAACGAGTAGGGATGGTTAGGCATTATCGCTCTCGCCGTAGAAATGGGAGGGTGTTTAGGAAAAGGCGATCAATCCATTATAGTCGTCGACCCCGGCGCGTCGTGTACCGCCGCAGAAGACGTTACGGGGGTGGAATCCGACGGTTCTGGCGTATCAGGGGAAATTTCGTTCCGCGAATCCGTACCTGGCTCAGAATGCGTCGTTGGAAAAGAAAAAGAGCAGCGCTTCGTAATAAGCGTCAAGCTCGGCGGCATGGCTTGTATCGACGTCAATGCATCATACGGAAAGAAAGTCGTGATATGTACTTCAAATGGTCGGTCTCTGATGATGGAACCAAGGCGGGTCCCGGACTTCTCGGACTTAGTTCCTACGGATCAAAAGCTAATGCCTGATTCTGGAGCGACTGTTGATTTTCAAAAAGATATATGGAATAGATATCCTCGTCATTAGTTTCGTGGATACAAAGTCGTATTTTATCCTCACCGCATCATTCGCCGTACGCAAATGGCATCTGGAAAACAGATCACCTTGCGTGATGTAAGACGAGTAAAGTTCTCTGTGGTGAAGGATAACTGGCTACAAGAAACTCAAAAGTTTCCGAATGAAGGCAAACGACCCAAAGTTGAGTATCCACTGGATGAATCAATTCCACATCGCTGGATGACTGTGAAGAAGCCGTTCGTATGTTCGTCTATGAAGATAACATCTAGAACTCTTCGACATGCCAACAGTCTTGTTGATGATAAAGGTGAGCCATTAAGCGGCTATTACGGATGGGAAAATGGAGATTTTGATGAAGCTAATAACCACACGATTCAGACAATGATTCATCATGCTGGAGTTTCTATCCTACATGCTGGCCTGGTTGGTGAGAATGAATCCAATTCTGTGAATCAGCGCACGCCTGGGTTATGGCTTTTGCCTGATCAATTTCAAAACAGACCGTGGCTTGCCAAGAAAGAATCTGAATATCTAATCATAGATGGAGAGCTTCGTACTTACTCATGGTGGAGCCATACTGGATTCCTATCGAAAAATATTTCTTTGGAAGCGAATCCATCAGCTGCTGTGAATTCTGGAAGTGGATCATCATCGTCTTCACGTAAAAAACGAAGTGTAAAGCGCGAAGTATTTTCAGTCCGTGGTACTGCCGGAGGCGTTGCGCCAGCATCACTCATTGGATCTGTGACTGGTGTTGCTGGAGAAGGAGTGGCTGACATGAAAGTGTCTATCAATGAAGTGATGTCCATACCGGATGAAGAGGCGAAGCCACCTACCTATAAGCTTCGCATTAAAGCTTCAGAGATGGAAGAACAGCCTTGCTAAGCCATGCTTCGGCGGAAGGGCGGGAATAGGAGGTGTTGCGGTCTGCAGAGGGGAAGAAGCATGGACAACTAACGTGATTAGATCACATGACTAAATATGCAAATTAGTTTTTTGGACCTAAGTTATGGACGGACCGAAGTCTATGGGTTTACTTCGGTCCAGTAACTATGGTAACCTAATAAGGTGTAATGTTTTGTATGTTCGTATGTCAAATGTAAATGGAGATGGCTGTTTCGCTGCAAGCAAACATATATGGAACCAACGAACTTTTATCAATTGCATACGATGTTTATTTAACAGTTAAACGGAAAATAAACGGTTGAACTTGAACAAATGTCTTTTTGTCTTCATTTGATGGGCTGTTCTTCAGACTTGAGTGGATAATGTTGGCATGGTCAGCGGTGTATCATGGTCGGATGGTTCGTTCTCTGACTCCAGGAAAGCCAATATTGAATCGAAGGTCATGGCCTCCAATTCCTGTGGCGCCAGTGTGGGCATCTGTGGAGACGGCGGTGGGGTCCTGGGTGGTGGAGATGCTGTGTCTTGAGTGGACAGGTTTTCAGAGTCCATAATCAGCACAGTTTGGTCTGTATCTGTGCATGACGGCTGCTCCCGTACGATGGGTCCGGAGGTGGATGGGGCTGGTGGCGGGACATCTTCTGATACACGATAGTTGATGTCTGCTGTCTGGAGGCACCGTCTCTTTGCTGCTCTTTCTTCATAATGCAATATTACAGATGATTTCTGTACAGTTTTGCGTTTCCTTTCACGGCGTTCTTGTTCTTCTATCTCCAACGCTCCCGGTGATTTTATGCAGTATCTGTCGCTGCTCAACTTGTCTAGTTCCGGGTCGTTATTCATAAACACAATTATTTTTGGTGGCTGGAAGGTTCTCATAGTGGACTCGTATTTTTTCGAGAACACAATTCCATTCTTCAACGACTCCATGGTCTGATAATTCACATTATGTCCGACCGCACGACAAAGATCAAATACAACAATGTCCTGTCCCTGGTACGCATACATCACGTCGTTGTAAGACGTGGAATTCGTGTAAAATGCTTCATGTCGAAACACCAGGTACTTGGCTAAGAATGTCTTTCCCGTGTTGCCGGTTTCATCTGTGATAAACAAGATCTCCCTCTCGTTCTGCTGAAGTAAGATGGCCAATGCTTTTCGTTGCCAGTCTTTAAGTCGTGTATTTTCCATGTCGTCTCTCATCTTGGCTCTTGCCTTTTCATTTTTGATGTCTTTGATGGCATCTCTTAACATCTTTTTCTTTGTCAAATAGTCCAATCCGTATTCCTCAATCAACTCTTCCTCTGTGGCATTTTCTTTTATACGGATTAACATCTTGGAGACATCATTTCGCTGCCCCTGCGTTGAAATGGTAGTGAAGTCACCAATCTCCACGTACCCGTCATGATCCTCTTTCGTGCAGTAGGATTTGTTTTGCTCTGGCGTACCACGAGCAATTTCCAGATGGATCGTAGGCATGTTTAGTAATTTCTTTATTTGCGAGAATCGCAGCCTGCCGTTACTCTGAAGATATCCTTGGAGATGTGGTGTCTGTCCTTCGGATCCATTTTCATGACCAAATATCATATATTGACAACGAGATGAGTTGCCAAATTCTTGAATCCTTCTCTCCATATCTTCATCATAGTCGTGAAGGGTGAAGACCCAGTGTTTAGCACGAGGGTCCCGATTCCCCCCACCTGCCATGTCTATTTATAGAATGAGTGAGAGGATATGAGATACGTCCTTCCTATGTGAAAGCTGGCACTCGAATGACGACCGCTGCGCCACAAGTGTTACCGCGCATGCGTGTGTCGTCATTTTTTTGTAGATGTCATAAGTGTCATAATTTAATAGTCATATGAATGACGTTTTTGATAATTTGACGTCATAACGTATATAACATGCTGAAAGGCGTCTCGCATGAGGTCTCGGCGTCTCGCATGTGGATGATGTCCCTTTATATCTTTAATAACAACACAACATATTTAGATCCAACTTTTGGACCGAAGTAAAGTTTCAGACTTCGGTCCGTCCAATACCTCGGTCCAGACTATAAATAGCCGTGTCTGGCGAGGTGAAGGTCATTTTAGCATTTTCAGTTAACGAGTAGGGATGGTTAGGCAAACCTAATAAGGTGTAATGTTTTGTATGTTCGTATGTCAAATGTAAATGGAGATGGCTGTTTCGCTGCAAGCAAACATATATGGAACCAACGAACTTTTATCAATTGCATACGATGTTTATTTAACAGTTAAACGGAAAATAAACGGTTGAACTTGAACAAATGTCTTTTTGTCTTCATTTGATATGTGGTGTCTGTCCTTCGGATCCATTTTCATGACCAAATATCATATATTGACAACGAGATGAGTTGCCAAATTCTTGAATCCTTCTCTCCATATCTTCATCATAGTCGTGAAGGGTGAAGACCCAGTGTTTAGCACGAGGGTCCCGATTCCCCCCACCTGCCATGTCTATTTATAGAATGAGTGAGAGGATATGAGATACGTCCTTCCTATGTGAAAGCTGGCACTCGAATGACGACCGCTGCGCCACAAGTGTTACCGCGCATGCGTGTGTCGTCATTTTTTTGTAGATGTCATAAGTGTCATAATTTAATAGTCATATGAATGACGTTTTTGATAATTTGACGTCATAACGTATATAACATGCTGAAAGGCGTCTCGCATGAGGTCTCGGCGTCTCGCATGTGGATGATGTCCCTTTATATCTTTAATAACAACACAACATATTTAGATCCAACTTTTGGACCGAAGTAAAGTTTCAGACTTCGGTCCGTCCAATACCTCGGTCCAGACTATAAATAGCCGTGTCTGGCGAGGTGAAGGTCATTTTAGCATTTTCAGTTAACGAGTAGGGATGGTTAGGCATTATCGCTCTCGCCGTAGAAATGGGAGGGTGTTTAGGAAAAGGCGATCAATCCATTATAGTCGTCGACCCCGGCGCGTCGTGTACCGCCGCAGAAGACGTTACGGGGGTGGAATCCGACGGTTCTGGCGTATCAGGGGAAATTTCGTTCCGCGAATCCGTACCTGGCTCAGAATGCGTCGTTGGAAAAGAAAAAGAGCAGCGCTTCGTAATAAGCGTCAAGCTCGGCGGCATGGCTTGTATCGACGTCAATGCATCATACGGAAAGAAAGTCGTGATATGTACTTCAAATGGTCGGTCTCTGATGATGGAACCAAGGCGGTCCCGGACTTCTCGGACTTAGTTCCTACGGATCAAAAGCTAATGCCTGATTCTGGAGCGACTGTTGATTTTCAAAAAGATATATGGAATAGATATCCTCGTCATTATTTTCGTGGATACAAAGTCGTATTTTATCCTCACCGCATCATTCGCCGTACGCAAATGGCATCTGGAAAACAGATCACCTTGCGTGATGTAAGACGAGTAAAGTTCTCTGTGGTGAAGGATAACTGGCTACAAGAAACTCAAAAGTTTCCGAATGAAGGCAAACGACCCAAAGTTGAGTATCCACTGGATGAATCAATTCCACATCGCTGGATGACTGTGAAGAAGCCGTTCGTATGTTCGTCTATGAAGATAACATCTAGAACTCTTCGACATGCCAACAGTCTTGTTGATGATAAAGGTGAGCCATTAAGCGGCTATTACGGATGGGAAAATGGAGATTTTGATGAAGCTAATAACCACACGATTCAGACAATGATTCATCATGCTGGAGTTCCTATCCTACATGCTGGCCTGGTTGGTGAGAACTCCCCAACTTTGCCCGTGACTGTGCTTTTGATACAAAATTCTCAATAAATTTGAAGACACCTGAGTTCAAATACACCCTTGAAATGGAAGTATTTTACCATTGGATGATGTAGAGACTGACACTGAAGTCGTGTGTCATTTGTCCAAATTTCCAGACAACCCACTTTGGACTTTCCATACTTCAGAGATTCTCTTTGGTTTTGCCCTTTGTTGCGAAGACTCTCCAAACTCTCTGGCGTACAGGACATTTTTGCTGACTTATCTAGATTTGTATTCTTCCAAATATTTACCAATGGTTCTAGATCATCAGGAAGATTTCCAATTTTATGAAGTGATGAGTATCATTTGATGACTCTCAGATACAATGGCTTGGGTGTATATTAGGTTGGTGTTTAGTAGGAGTTATCAGAAAGGGTCTTTTTTTTTTTTTTATCAAGCAACAATGTGTTTCTGGGATTTTCTTGTTTTGAGAGATTGACAAAAACACTAGTTGGCATTATGGATTGTTGAAAGATAAACTCTGCATCTGAGCATCACACAAAGATCTGGATTGACTTTTGAGGTGTTGTAATTTAATATTGACATTTGTCTGGATATTGTGGCTGATTGCAGATAGAACAATATATCTTGTATTATCAATTACAGTTGTAAAAAGGCCACAAAATGCACTGAGGTATGGTGAGTAGACACTGCAATTTGCACAGAGCTGAGTCAAAGAACAGTATAGAAAGAGTCAAAATAGTGCTGTTTCTACCGGTACAATTGTGCTGCTCACCAGTTAGTTTGTTTTTATACCACCATCCACAATGCCTTCATTAGCAAAGAAAATGTAGTTGCCATCTGTTTCTGACCTGCAGAAGGCTTAAGACTATATTTAAATATCTGAAATCTCACGGAACTTCATATTTTATGTTTTGAAGGTCATCTCTTTTATTTCATTCACAATTTTCTGGCTGTTCAGCAGTTCCAGGCCCAGGTTTTCATCTCGCTGTTTTACATCTACGAGCAGAAGTTGGGCACTCTCCAGGGGAGCGTCCCTTTCATCTATTCTCTTCACTCTTAAAATAAATGAAATTCTCGATTTTGTAAGCCAGGGTTCTGGGTCCTGTCTGTTTGTTGATGACTATGCACTATGCTCAATTGGAGCCATCTATGTCTGTGTACAACCTCGACTCCACCTTGGCGTGAATAAGATCTGATAGTGGGCAGAGGAAAATTGGTTTACTTTTTCAGGTTTCAAATCTTTTGAAACATCTGCACGCGGCATTTGCTGGTGGCGTTGATAATGTTTTGTGAGTTCTCTTTGTCCTTAGCACTGACATGATGTCAGAAGTTTGCCTTCTTTTGTGGACTAGAATTGCTTCGTCCTCCATCTGACGTAATGTTTCATTCAAATCTCTGCCGTCTAATTCGTGCAGGAGCTTCAACAGCTTCTCCTCTGACGTAGACAATTGATCTAGGACATATTCATCTGATGAGGGAGCCATGTGGGCAGTGGGGACATGGGCCTTGTTAGCTTCCAAATGGTACAGTTTATCAGCCAGGTGCTCAACGACATGGTGCAGAGCTTAATCAATAGCGCGGGATTGGTACAATCCCCCGAAAATCTGTTCCTTCCCGCAATGATCGAGTCTTAACGCGGGCAGACTCCTGCACAGTTGCAGGACTGCCCGCCCTGTTCACTGATCGTTGCGGGCGCTCGTTTGTCGTCTGCTTGAAAAACTGAAACTAGGACTGAGCAGGAGCGAATGATTTGTTGATATTTCATTGGCTGTTAGTGTAAATCAACCAAACGGCGGCGTTCATCTCCTCCATCTCGATCAACGACGAGAAGTTGCGAGAGTTTAAGGCGCCATATTGGATATTTTCCAAAATGAAGCGTGCACCCACCCTGTTCGACTTCGACTTTCGTGGAGGAAAGTGAAAAACAAAAACAAAAAAGAAAAGATTCTGTGCAATGTGAGGGTGGAGAAGATCATGATGAAACCGCAGTTGTTTAATCTAGATGATTTGATCAAGGTGTGTTGAAGTCTGTGTACAAAGGTGGAGGAGGTATGTAACATGGGGTTGGGGGGGTGGGGTGCCCCCAATTCTTGCGGAGCTAGTGTGGGCATTTGAGGCGATGGCGGTGGGGTTCTTGGTGGCGGGGATGGTGGTGGTTCCGTAGATTGAGTTGACAAATTGGCTGAATCCATTATCAGCACAGTCTGGTCCGTATCCGTGAAGGATGGCTGAGTCTCCAGTAGTGGTCCTTTTGAAGTAGATTGTTGAGGAATCGGTGGTGGCATAGGATCTGCCACGGAGTAGTTTATATCTGCTGTTTGAAGGCATCTTCTTTTAGCAGCTCGCTCCTCGTAGTGTTTGAGTAGTCCAGACTTTTCTAGGTTCTGTCTCTTCCTGGATCTTCTTTCTTCTTCCTCCACCTCTAGCTGTCCAGGGGTCTTGATTTGGTATCTGTCATGACTGAGTTTATCTAGCTCAGGATCATTATTCATAAACACAATGATCCGTGGAGGTTGAAATGTACGCATTGTAGACTCATACTTTTTTGAAAAGACGATACCATTCTTGAGGCTTTCCATCGTCTGATAGTTTATGTTATGTCCGACTGCTCTGCACAAGTCGAACACAACCAGATCTTGCCCCTGGTACGCGTACATGACGTCCGTATAACTGGATGAGTTGGTATAAAAGGCGTCGTGCTTAAATACCAAATACTTCGCCAGGAACGTTTTGCCAGTGTTCCCAGTCTCATCGGAGATAAATAATATCTCCCGGTCATTTTGCTGAAGGAGTAGTGCCAATGCCTTCCTTTGCCAGGTCTTCAAACGTGTGGCATCCATATCTTCCCGCATCTTGTTTCTGGCCTTCTTGTTCTTAATGTCTTTGATGGCATCTCTCAACATTTTCTTTTTGGTCAGGTAATCCAACCCGTACTCCTCTATAAGTTCTTATTCTGATGCATTTTCTCGTATGCGAATGAGTATCTTCGAGATATCATTCCGTTGTCCCTGAGTGGAGGTGGTCGTAAAGTCACCGATTTCTACGTAACCTTCCCGATCCTCCTTGGTGCAGTAGGTCTTATTTTGCTCCGGAGTTCCCTTCGCAATTTCTAAATGAATTGTAGGCATGTTCAATATCTTTTTGATTTGCGAAAAGCGAAGACGTCCGTTGCTCTGCAAGTAGCCCTGAAGGTGTTTGGTTTCGCCTTCAAAACCCGTCTCATGGCCGTAGATGAGATATTGGCAACGTGCAGAATTACCAAAATCTTGCAAAACTTGTTCCATTTCATCTGTATAATCGTGTAGCGTGAAACACCAGTGTTTCCCGCGTGGATCTCTTTGCCCTGTTGCCGCCATAGTCTATTTTTAGAAACAGTGAGAGCTTATGAGACAAGCGTCTTGCCTCTGTGAAGTCTGGCTCTCGAATGACGACCGCTGCGCCACAAGTGTTACCGCGCATGCGTGTGTCGTCATTTTAGATTAGGTGTCATAAGTGTCATAATTTAATTGTAATATCAATGACGATTTTGATAATTTGACGTCATAACGTATATAACATGTAAAATGTTGATTTTGACGAGGTCTTGGCGTCTCGCATGTTGATAGACTCTTTTATATCTTTAATAACAACACAAACTTTGTTGTTGGACCGAGGTTTTTTTGACGGTTAGTATGCTCAGTGTTGGACCGAGGTGAGTTTCATACTTCGGTCCGTCCAAACACCTTGGTCCAGCCTATAAATAGCCGTGACTTGTGAGTTGAAGGTCACTTTAGATTTTTTCGTTGAAGAGTAGGGATGGTTAGACGTTTTCGCTCTCGCCGTTATGGGAGGGTGTGTCGGAAAAGGCGATCGTTCTATCATCGTCGTCGACCCAAGCGCTTCGTTTACCGCCGCAGAAGAAGGTACGGCGGAGGAATTAGGAGGTTCTGGCGTTTACGAAGGAACTTCGTGCCGAGAATCCGTACGTGGGTCCGAATGCGTGGGTGGAAAAGAAAAAGAGCTGCGCTACGTAATAAGCGTCAAGCTCGGCGGCATGGACTTTATAGACGTCAATGCCTCATACGGAAAGAAAGTCGTGATATGTACTTCAAATGGTCGGTCTCTGACGACGGAGCAAAAACGGTTCCGGAATTCACTGATCTAGTTCCTACAACTCAGAAATTGATGCCTGCATCTGGAGCTATGGTCGATATTCAAAAGGATGTTTGGAATCGATATCCTAGGCATTACTTCAAGGGATATAAAATAGTTTTTTATCCGCATCGTATCATTCGACGGACACAGATGGCGTCTGGCAAGCAAATCACGCTTCGTGATGTTCGGCGTGTAAAATTTTCTGTAGTCAAAGACAATTGGTTGCAGGAGACTCAGAAATTTCCTAATGAAGGAAAGAAGCCTAAGGTGGAATATCCTTTGGATGAATCGATTCCGCACCGATGGATGACGGTAAAAAAACCGTTTGTCTGTTCTTCGATGAAGATCACTTCGCGTACTTTGCGTCACGCAAATAGTCTTGTGGATGAGAAGGGAGAACCACTGAGTGGATACTATGGATGGGAGAATGGTGATTTCGACGAGGCGAATGACCATACTATCCAGACGATGCTTCATCACGCTGGTCTTCCGATTCTTCACGCTGGAATAGTGGGTGAAAATGAAACCAATGCTGTGTTACAGCGTACTCCTGGTCTGTGGCTGCTGCCTGATCAGTTCCAGAATCGTCCTTGGCTTGCGAAAAAAGAATCAGAGTATTTGATCATTGATGGTGAGCTTCGTACGTATTCTTGGTGGACTCACACTGGATTCTTGTCAAAGAATATTTCGCTTGAAGCTGATCCTTCTGCTGCTGTTAATGCAAGTGGATCTTCTTCGTCCAAAAAGAAGCGTAGTGTGAAGAGAGAAGTTTTTTCTGTTCGTGGCACTGCTGGAGGGATTGCTCCTGCTGCGATATTGGGATCTGTATCCGGTGTTTCCGGTGAAGGCGTTGCTGATATGAAGGTGTCGTTGAGCGAAGTGATGCCTGTTCCTGATGAAGATGCTAAACCGCCTACGTACAAGCTTCGTATCAAAGCATCTGAAATCGAAGAACAGCCTTGCTAAGCCATGCTTCGGTGGAAGGGTGGGTTTAGGAGGTGTTGCGGTCTGCAGAGGGGAAGAAGCATGGGAAAACTAATGTGATTAGATCACGTGACTATTATGCAAATGAGTATTTTGGACCTAAGTTTTTGGACGGACCGAAGTGTAAAGCTACTTCAGTCCATAACCTGTGTCCAGTTGCTATGGTGACGCGCGCATGCGTGTGTCGTCATTTTTTTGTAGATGTCATAAGTGTCATAATTTAATAGTCATATGAATGACGTTTTTGATAATTTGACGTCATAACGTATATAACATGCTGAAAGGCGTCTCGCATGAGGTCTCGGCGTCTCGCATGTGGATGATGTCCCTTTATATCTTTAATAACAACACAACATATTTAGATCCAACTTTTGGACCGAAGTAAAGTTTCAGACTTCGGTCCGTCCAATACCTCGGTCCAGACTATAAATAGCCGTGTCTGGCGAGGTGAAGGTCATTTTAGCATTTTCAGTTAACGAGTAGGGATGGTTAGGCATTATCGCTCTCGCCGTAGAAATGGGAGGGTGTTTAGGAAAAGGCGATCAATCCATTATAGTCGTCGACCCCGGCGCGTCGTGTACCGCCGCAGAAGACGTTACGGGGGTGGAATCCGACGGTTCTGGCGTATCAGGGGAAATTTCGTTCCGCGAATCCGTACCTGGCTCAGAATGCGTCGTTGGAAAAGAAAAAGAGCAGCGCTTCGTAATAAGCGTCAAGCTCGGCGGCATGGCTTGTATCGACGTCAATGCATCATACGGAAAGAAAGTCGTGATATGTACTTCAAATGGTCGGTCTCTGATGATGGAACCAAGGCGGTCCCGGACTTCTCGGACTTAGTTCCTACGGATCAAAAGCTAATGCCTGATTCTGGAGCGACTGTTGATTTTCAAAAAGATATATGGAATAGATATCCTCGTCATTATTTTCGTGGATACAAAGTCGTATTTTATCCTCACCGCATCATTCGCCGTACGCAAATGGCATCTGGAAAACAGATCACCTTGCGTGATGTAAGACGAGTAAAGTTCTCTGTGGTGAAGGATAACTGGCTACAAGAAACTCAAAAGTTTCCGAATGAAGGCAAACGACCCAAAGTTGAGTATCCACTGGATGAATCAATTCCACATCGCTGGATGACTGTGAAGAAGCCGTTCGTATGTTCGTCTATGAAGATAACATCTAGAACTCTTCGACATGCCAACAGTCTTGTTGATGATAAAGGTGAGCCATTAAGCGGCTATTACGGATGGGAAAATGGAGATTTTGATGAAGCTAATAACCACACGATTCAGACAATGATTCATCATGCTGGAGTTCCTATCCTACATGCTGGCCTGGTTGGTGAGAATGAATCCAATTCTGTGAATCAGCGCACGCCTGGGTTATGGCTTTTGCCTGATCAATTTCAAAACAGACCGTGGCTTGCCAAGAAAGAATCTGAATATCTAATCATAGATGGAGAGCTTCGTACTTACTCATGGTGGAGCCATACTGGATTCCTATCGAAAAATATTTCTTTGGAAGCGAATCCATCAGCTGCTGTGAATTCTGGAAGTGGATCATCATCGTCTTCACGTAAAAAACGAAGTGTAAAGCGCGAAGTATTTTCAGTCCGTGGTACTGCCGGAGGCGTTGCGCCAGCATCACTCATTGGATCTGTGACTGGTGTTGCTGGAGAAGGAGTGGCTGACATGAAAGTGTCTATCAATGAAGTGATGTCCATACCGGATGAAGAGGCGAAGCCACCTACCTATAAGCTTCGCATTAAAGCTTCAGAGATGGAAGAACAGCCTTGCTAAGCCATGCTTCGGCGGAAGGGCGGGAATAGGAGGTGTTGCGGTCTGCAGAGGGGAAGAAGCATGGACAACTAACGTGATTAGATCACATGACTAAATATGCAAATTAGTTTTTTGGACCTAAGTTATGGACGGACCGAAGTCTATGGGTTTACTTCGGTCCAGTAACTATGGTAACCTAATAAGGTGTAATGTTTTGTATGTTCGTATGTCAAATGTAAATGGAGATGGCTGTTTCGCTGCAAGCAAACATATATGGAACCAACGAACTTTTATCAATTGCATACGATGTTTATTTAACAGTTAAACGGAAAATAAACGGTTGAACTTGAACAAATGTCTTTTTGTCTTCATTTGATGGGCTGTTCTTCAGACTTGAGTGGATAATGTTGGCATGGTCAGCGGTGTATCATGGTCGGATGGTTCGTTCTCTGACTCCAGGAAAGCCAATATTGAATCGAAGGTCATGGCCTCCAATTCCTGTGGCGCCAGTGTGGGCATCTGTGGAGACGGCGGTGGGGTCCTGGGTGGTGGAGATGCTGTGTCTTGAGTGGACAGGTTTTCAGAGTCCATAATCAGCACAGTTTGGTCTGTATCTGTGCATGACGGCTGCTCCCGTACGATGGGTCCGGAGGTGGATGGGGCTGGTGGCGGGACATCTTCTGATACACGATAGTTGATGTCTGCTGTCTGGAGGCACCGTCTCTTTGCTGCTCTTTCTTCATAATGCAATATTACAGATGATTTCTGTACAGTTTTGCGTTTCCTTTCACGGCGTTCTTGTTCTTCTATCTCCAACGCTCCCGGTGATTTTATGCAGTATCTGTCGCTGCTCAACTTGTCTAGTTCCGGGTCGTTATTCATAAACACAATTATTTTTGGTGGCTGGAAGGTTCTCATAGTGGACTCGTATTTTTTCGAGAACACAATTCCATTCTTCAACGACTCCATGGTCTGATAATTCACATTATGTCCGACCGCACGACAAAGATCAAATACAACAATGTCCTGTCCCTGGTACGCATACATCACGTCGTTGTAAGACGTGGAATTCGTGTAAAATGCTTCATGTCGAAACACCAGGTACTTGGCTAAGAATGTCTTTCCCGTGTTGCCGGTTTCATCTGTGATAAACAAGATCTCCCTCTCGTTCTGCTGAAGTAAGATGGCCAATGCTTTTCGTTGCCAGTCTTTAAGTCGTGTATTTTCCATGTCGTCTCTCATCTTGGCTCTTGCCTTTTCATTTTTGATGTCTTTGATGGCATCTCTTAACATCTTTTTCTTTGTCAAATAGTCCAATCCGTATTCCTCAATCAACTCTTCCTCTGTGGCATTTTCTTTTATACGGATTAACATCTTGGAGACATCATTTCGCTGCCCCTGCGTTGAAATGGTAGTGAAGTCACCAATCTCCACGTACCCGTCATGATCCTCTTTCGTGCAGTAGGATTTGTTTTGCTCTGGCGTACCACGAGCAATTTCCAGATGGATCGTAGGCATGTTTAGTAATTTCTTTATTTGCGAGAATCGCAGCCTGCCGTTACTCTGAAGATATCCTTGGAGATGTGGTGTCTGTCCTTCGGATCCATTTTCATGACCAAATATCATATATTGACAACGAGATGAGTTGCCAAATTCTTGAATCCTTCTCTCCATATCTTCATCATAGTCGTGAAGGGTGAAGACCCAGTGTTTAGCACGAGGGTCCCGATTCCCCCCACCTGCCATGTCTATTTATAGAATGAGTGAGAGGATATGAGATACGTCCTTCCTATGTGAAAGCTGGCACTCGAATGACGACCGCTGCGCCACAAGTGTTACCGCGCATGCGTGTGTCGTCATTTTTTTGTAGATGTCATAAGTGTCATAATTTAATAGTCATATGAATGACGTTTTTGATAATTTGACGTCATAACGTATATAACATGCTGAAAGGCGTCTCGCATGAGGTCTCGGCGTCTCGCATGTGGATGATGTCCCTTTATATCTTTAATAACAACACAACATATTTAGATCCAACTTTTGGACCGAAGTAAAGTTTCAGACTTCGGTCCGTCCAATACCTCGGTCCAGACTATAAATAGCCGTGTCTGGCGAGGTGAAGGTCATTTTAGCATTTTCAGTTAACGAGTAGGGATGGTTAGGCATTATCGCTCTCGCCGTAGAAATGGGAGGGTGTTTAGGAAAAGGCGATCAATCCATTATAGTCGTCGACCCCGGCGCGTCGTGTACCGCCGCAGAAGACGTTACGGGGGTGGAATCCGACGGTTCTGGCGTATCAGGGGAAATTTCGTTCCGCGAATCCGTACCTGGCTCAGAATGCGTCGTTGGAAAAGAAAAAGAGCAGCGCTTCGTAATAAGCGTCAAGCTCGGCGGCATGGCTTGTATCGACGTCAATGCATCATACGGAAAGAAAGTCGTGATATGTACTTCAAATGGTCGGTCTCTGATGATGGAACCAAGGCGGTCCCGGACTTCTCGGACTTAGTTCCTACGGATCAAAAGCTAATGCCTGATTCTGGAGCGACTGTTGATTTTCAAAAAGATATATGGAATAGATATCCTCGTCATTATTTTCGTGGATACAAAGTCGTATTTTATCCTCACCGCATCATTCGCCGTACGCAAATGGCATCTGGAAAACAGATCACCTTGCGTGATGTAAGACGAGTAAAGTTCTCTGTGGTGAAGGATAACTGGCTACAAGAAACTCAAAAGTTTCCGAATGAAGGCAAACGACCCAAAGTTGAGTATCCACTGGATGAATCAATTCCACATCGCTGGATGACTGTGAAGAAGCCGTTCGTATGTTCGTCTATGAAGATAACATCTAGAACTCTTCGACATGCCAACAGTCTTGTTGATGATAAAGG
Source organism: Conus canariensis (assembly GCA_033310375.1). Lineage (NCBI taxonomy): Eukaryota > Metazoa > Mollusca > Gastropoda > Neogastropoda > Conidae > Conus > Conus canariensis. The sequence continues at coordinate 20,136 of JAMYXO010002276.1, forward strand.
TGAGCCATTAAGCGGCTATTACGGATGGGAAAATGGAGATTTTGATGAAGCTAATAACCACACGATTCAGACAATGATTCATCATGCTGGAGTTCCTATCCTACATGCTGGCCTGGTTGGTGAGAATGAATCCAATTCTGTGAATCAGCGCACGCCTGGGTTATGGCTTTTGCCTGATCAATTTCAAAACAGACCGTGGCTTGCCAAGAAAGAATCTGAATATCTAATCATAGATGGAGAGCTTCGTACTTACTCATGGTGGAGCCATACTGGATTCCTATCGAAAAATATTTCTTTGGAAGCGAATCCATCAGCTGCTGTGAATTCTGGAAGTGGATCATCATCGTCTTCACGTAAAAAACGAAGTGTAAAGCGCGAAGTATTTTCAGTCCGTGGTACTGCCGGAGGCGTTGCGCCAGCATCACTCATTGGATCTGTGACTGGTGTTGCTGGAGAAGGAGTGGCTGACATGAAAGTGTCTATCAATGAAGTGATGTCCATACCGGATGAAGAGGCGAAGCCACCTACCTATAAGCTTCGCATTAAAGCTTCAGAGATGGAAGAACAGCCTTGCTAAGCCATGCTTCGGCGGAAGGGCGGGAATAGGAGGTGTTGCGGTCTGCAGAGGGGAAGAAGCATGGACAACTAACGTGATTAGATCACATGACTAAATATGCAAATTAGTTTTTTGGACCTAAGTTATGGACGGACCGAAGTCTATGGGTTTACTTCGGTCCAGTAACTATGGTAACCTAATAAGGTGTAATGTTTTGTATGTTCGTATGTCAAATGTAAATGGAGATGGCTGTTTCGCTGCAAGCAAACATATATGGAACCAACGAACTTTTATCAATTGCATACGATGTTTATTTAACAGTTAAACGGAAAATAAACGGTTGAACTTGAACAAATGTCTTTTTGTCTTCATTTGATGGGCTGTTCTTCAGACTTGAGTGGATAATGTTGGCATGGTCAGCGGTGTATCATGGTCGGATGGTTCGTTCTCTGACTCCAGGAAAGCCAATATTGAATCGAAGGTCATGGCCTCCAATTCCTGTGGCGCCAGTGTGGGCATCTGTGGAGACGGCGGTGGGGTCCTGGGTGGTGGAGATGCTGTGTCTTGAGTGGACAGGTTTTCAGAGTCCATAATCAGCACAGTTTGGTCTGTATCTGTGCATGACGGCTGCTCCCGTACGATGGGTCCGGAGGTGGATGGGGCTGGTGGCGGGACATCTTCTGATACACGATAGTTGATGTCTGCTGTCTGGAGGCACCGTCTCTTTGCTGCTCTTTCTTCATAATGCAATATTACAGATGATTTCTGTACAGTTTTGCGTTTCCTTTCACGGCGTTCTTGTTCTTCTATCTCCAACGCTCCCGGTGATTTTATGCAGTATCTGTCGCTGCTCAACTTGTCTAGTTCCGGGTCGTTATTCATAAACACAATTATTTTTGGTGGCTGGAAGGTTCTCATAGTGGACTCGTATTTTTTCGAGAACACAATTCCATTCTTCAACGACTCCATGGTCTGATAATTCACATTATGTCCGACCGCACGACAAAGATCAAATACAACAATGTCCTGTCCCTGGTACGCATACATCACGTCGTTGTAAGACGTGGAATTCGTGTAAAATGCTTCATGTCGAAACACCAGGTACTTGGCTAAGAATGTCTTTCCCGTGTTGCCGGTTTCATCTGTGATAAACAAGATCTCCCTCTCGTTCTGCTGAAGTAAGATGGCCAATGCTTTTCGTTGCCAGTCTTTAAGTCGTGTATTTTCCATGTCGTCTCTCATCTTGGCTCTTGCCTTTTCATTTTTGATGTCTTTGATGGCATCTCTTAACATCTTTTTCTTTGTCAAATAGTCCAATCCGTATTCCTCAATCAACTCTTCCTCTGTGGCATTTTCTTTTATACGGATTAACATCTTGGAGACATCATTTCGCTGCCCCTGCGTTGAAATGGTAGTGAAGTCACCAATCTCCACGTACCCGTCATGATCCTCTTTCGTGCAGTAGGATTTGTTTTGCTCTGGCGTACCACGAGCAATTTCCAGATGGATCGTAGGCATGTTTAGTAATTTCTTTATTTGCGAGAATCGCAGCCTGCCGTTACTCTGAAGATATCCTTGGAGATGTGGTGTCTGTCCTTCGGATCCATTTTCATGACCAAATATCATATATTGACAACGAGATGAGTTGCCAAATTCTTGAATCCTTCTCTCCATATCTTCATCATAGTCGTGAAGGGTGAAGACCCAGTGTTTAGCACGAGGGTCCCGATTCCCCCCACCTGCCATGTCTATTTATAGAATGAGTGAGAGGATATGAGATACGTCCTTCCTATGTGAAAGCTGGCACTCGAATGACGACCGCTGCGCCACAAGTGTTACCGCGCATGCGTGTGTCGTCATTTTTTTGTAGATGTCATAAGTGTCATAATTTAATAGTCATATGAATGACGTTTTTGATAATTTGACGTCATAACGTATATAACATGCTGAAAGGCGTCTCGCATGAGGTCTCGGCGTCTCGCATGTGGATGATGTCCCTTTATATCTTTAATAACAACACAACATATTTAGATCCAACTTTTGGACCGAAGTAAAGTTTCAGACTTCGGTCCGTCCAATACCTCGGTCCAGACTATAAATAGCCGTGTCTGGCGAGGTGAAGGTCATTTTAGCATTTTCAGTTAACGAGTAGGGATGGTTAGGCATTATCGCTCTCGCCGTAGAAATGGGAGGGTGTTTAGGAAAAGGCGATCAATCCATTATAGTCGTCGACCCCAGCGCGTCGTGTACCGCCGCAGAAGACGTTACGGGGGTGGAATCCGACGGTTCTGGCGTATCAGGGGAAATTTCGTTCCGCGAATCCGTACCTGGCTCAGAATGCGTCGTTGGAAAAGAAAAAGAGCAGCGCTTCGTAATAAGCGTCAAGCTCGGCGGCATGGCTTGTATCGACGTCAATGCATCATACGGAAAGAAAGTCGTGATATGTACTTCAAATGGTCGGTCTCTGATGATGGAACCAAGGCGGTCCCGGACTTCTCGGACTTAGTTCCTACGGATCAAAAGCTAATGCCTGATTCTGGAGCGACTGTTGATTTTCAAAAAGATATATGGAATAGATATCCTCGTCATTATTTTCGTGGATACAAAGTCGTATTTTATCCTCACCGCATCATTCGCCGTACGCAAATGGCATCTGGAAAACAGATCACCTTGCGTGATGTAAGACGAGTAAAGTTCTCTGTGGTGAAGGATAACTGGCTACAAGAAACTCAAAAGTTTCCGAATGAAGGCAAACGACCCAAAGTTGAGTATCCACTGGATGAATCAATTCCACATCGCTGGATGACTGTGAAGAAGCCGTTCGTATGTTCGTCTATGAAGATAACATCTAGAACTCTTCGACATGCCAACAGTCTTGTTGATGATAAAGGTGAGCCATTAAGCGGCTATTACGGATGGGAAAATGGAGATTTTGATGAAGCTAATAACCACACGATTCAGACAATGATTCATCATGCTGGAGTTCCTATCCTACATGCTGGCCTGGTTGGTGAGAATGAATCCAATTCTGTGAATCAGCGCACGCCTGGGTTATGGCTTTTGCCTGATCAATTTCAAAACAGACCGTGGCTTGCCAAGAAAGAATCTGAATATCTAATCATAGATGGAGAGCTTCGTACTTACTCATGGTGGAGCCATACTGGATTCCTATCGAAAAATATTTCTTTGGAAGCGAATCCATCAGCTGCTGTGAATTCTGGAAGTGGATCATCATCGTCTTCACGTAAAAAACGAAGTGTAAAGCGCGAAGTATTTTCAGTCCGTGGTACTGCCGGAGGCGTTGCGCCAGCATCACTCATTGGATCTGTGACTGGTGTTGCTGGAGAAGGAGTGGCTGACATGAAAGTGTCTATCAATGAAGTGATGTCCATACCGGATGAAGAGGCGAAGCCACCTACCTATAAGCTTCGCATTAAAGCTTCAGAGATGGAAGAACAGCCTTGCTAAGCCATGCTTCGGCGGAAGGGCGGGAATAGGAGGTGTTGCGGTCTGCAGAGGGGAAGAAGCATGGACAACTAACGTGATTAGATCACATGACTAAATATGCAAATTAGTTTTTTGGACCTAAGTTATGGACGGACCGAAGTCTATGGGTTTACTTCGGTCCAGTAACTATGGTAACCTAATAAGGTGTAATGTTTTGTATGTTCGTATGTCAAATGTAAATGGAGATGGCTGTTTCGCTGCAAGCAAACATATATGGAACCAACGAACTTTTATCAATTGCATACGATGTTTATTTAACAGTTAAACGGAAAATAAACGGTTGAACTTGAACAAATGTCTTTTTGTCTTCATTTGATGGGCTGTTCTTCAGACTTGAGTGGATAATGTTGGCATGGTCAGCGGTGTATCATGGTCGGATGGTTCGTTCTCTGACTCCAG
>JAMYXO010002277.1:0-24591 GCA_033310375.1 Conus canariensis
TTTGCTCTGTTGAGATGATAAAATATCTCAAAAAAAAAAAGAAAAAAAAAGTTGAACACAAGTTTTCTCATTAGCAACAGTGAGAAATCTTTTTCACACCACATCCTATTCTGGCCTCATGACGACTGAGTGACAGGCATCTCCTGTGATTCTGATGCAACAGTCTGTACTTTACTCCATCTCCCTGTGGGCGCTGTCTTTTCTGCCTTACTTCATCTGCAGACTATGACGAGAGCGTTCCAAATTTACACAGCCAACATGCATTTATCATACAGCAATCACAGGCCTGGTACCTAAAACTGCTATCGGTGTACTTTACCACAAAAACGAGCCTATTTTTACAAAAGTGTGCATACAACTCTTACAATTTTTCTTAAACGTGTGCGTGTGTGAGTGTGTGTGCGCGCGTGCATGTGTGTATGTGCTCTATCTTAGAATTTTTTTGGTAAAAAAATAACAGCTAGAGCAAGGTGCATGTGTGTTCATTTTCTCACAGCAGAAAGATTACGCTGCACCAACAACAGTAAAAACTGGTTCTTCCAATGCAATGTTTTTCCTACCTGGTTCATCTGCATACTCTGGCACAAAGTCATGCTCTCTTGCCAGTTTCTTTTCTATTTCAGGGCCTGAAGATGCCGCTACTGTTTCCCTGCATCGTGTTATCAAAGAAGCAGACCCAGCCAGAGGCGATGTTGCCGCCACAGCGAGAGCTGTTGCTCTGTGGTCAAACAACCCACACAGGCACACCCAGACAACACCATGCATATACTCCTCATGTCTGAGAGCTGCTTAACCTTTATCAGCCGTGTCCGCCCAGGGTGGCGGACCGAATTTCTTTCCCTTACAGCTGTGTCAGCCAAGGCTGGCGGACGGGCAGACAGTACACTCTGCCGTGTCCACCACTACTGTCGGACGGGACCATGAAAAATTCCTACACTTTCCTTGAAATGGTCTAAGGGAAATAAGCTCTGTATTTAGTCTTCGGTATGTCCTAGCGAGTTGTAGACCCTACTTTTAGTGCTCTATCGTGAGCTTGGCTGACCCCAGCTCTGAAACAAAGGAACTGGCACTCGGCTTTCCCGCTAAGCTCGGCTGGAATTTCCTGTACCAGAAATATGTCGGTCAGGTGAAGGGGCGGTACGGATTTCTCGCTCAGTGAATCGCTTGAAATCATATTACAAAGTTGATCTGACGATGAGGGTAGCAATAGAGATATCAATAATTACGACAGAGAAGAGGAAAGTGAATTATTTGAAGATGCAGCCGAAAATAATGATTCAACATCAACTGCAGCAGACGCCGCCGCATCACACATGGTCACTGATGAGGCCTATTCAAAAGATTCAAACACAAATGCATCTGATCAAAACACAGCCAATGCAAACAGTCGCGATGTTACTTTCTTGTTTGCTTTTGATTCTGACAGCATGTTGTAAAAGAACGGATTAGAATGTAACAAAGAATTTTTTTTTTAACTTATCAGCCATGTTTTTCAACGGACAGTCACGATTACACATTGAAAGTAAGAGATTCGAAATTACTAAGTTCGATTAGTTGAGTGTTTGTCCTTTCCTATGACACCTAACACAACACTGTCAGTTGTTGTCTAACTACCGTAAAAATTAACAAGTGGCGAAATATACACATCGGCTGGGACTGAGTGCCGTGCACGAGCATGCGGGAGCAGGGAATCGTGCCGTACATGCCGCATGCGGCTGGATAGTATTAAGAATTGCATGTCTAGTTTCTTTTTTTCTTTTGGTTTTTTTTTTTTTAATTCACCATATCTGATGCATTTTTGCAAACAATGTGTTACAAAACAGGGTGAAATCATACAGGTAAGTAGGTCTGTACACAGACAGACAGACAGACAGACAGACCTGCTGAAGATGTCGGTCCTCCTCCTCCTGTCTCAGCCGGTTTGAGTACAGATCCCTGCTGACCTGCTCCAGAGTGGCCTGCAACATCATCATCAGGATAGCTACACCGTCATCTTCATCATCATCATCATCAGTGATAGCATCATCATCATCAGCGTTGGAAACATCCTCATCCTCATCAATGTTTGCAACATCATCATCATCATCCTCACCATCAGTGTTCAACATCATCATCATCAGTGGCAGCAGCAACATCATCATCATCCTCCCCATCAGTGTTGGCATCATCATCATCATCAGTGGCAGCAGCAACATCATCATCATCCTCCCCATCAGTGTTGGCATCATCATCATCATCAGTGTTGACATCATCATCATCAACCTCATCAGCGTTGACATCATCATCATCATCATCCTCATCAGTGTTGACATAATCATCATCCTCCTTTTCCTAATACCCGCTGAAAGCATCTTTCTCCTTGTTATTACTATCAGTTCTGTTACCATCATGACTTGGTCAAGAGTTTAAATCAACTACACAAGATCATTCATGTTACAATTGTTACCAAGCTGTGGCTGTTTGGGAAAGAAGATGGCCCCCTCTCACACATATATCGATGCACGCACGCACGCACGCACGCACGCACGCACGCACGCACGCACGCACGCACACACACACACACACAAAAACACACACACACACACCGCATAACAGAGTAGCAGAAAAGAAGAAAGATAAATTTCAGCATTCTGGCTATATAGAGAATTTCTGGCTATAGAGAAATTTCAGCATTCTGGCTTTACAGGTTAATTTCAGCTTTGGCTTTATAGGTAAATTTCAGCATTCTGGCTTTATAGAGAAATTTCAGCATTCTGGCTTTAAAGGTAAATTTCAGCATTCTGGCTTTAAAGGTAAATTTCAGCATTCTGGCTTTAAATGTAAGTTTCACCATACTGGCTTTATAGAGAAATTTCAGCATTCTGGCTTTATAGACATTTCAGCATTCTGGCTTTATAGAGAAATTTCAGCATTCTGGCTTTATAGATAAGTTTCAACATTCTGGCTTTACAGAGAAATTTCAGCTTTCTGGCTTTATAAATACATTTCAGCATTCTGGCTTTACAGATAAATTTCAGCATTCTGGTTTATAGAGAAATTTCTGCATTCTGGCTTTATAGAGAAATTTCAGCATTCTGGCTATACAGAGAAATTGCAGCATTCTGGCTTTATTGAGAAATTTCAGCATTCTGGCTTTATTGATAAATTTCAGCATTCTGGCTTTAAAGAGAAATTTCAGCATTCTGGCTTTACAGATGAATTTCAGCATTCTGGCTTTGTACAGAAATTTCAGCATTCTGGCTTTACAGAAATATTTCAGCATTCTGGCTTTACAGAGAAATTTCAGCATTCTGGCTTTACAGAGAAATTTCAGCATTCTGGCTTTATAGAGAAATTTCAGCATTCTGGCTTTACAGAGAAATTTCAGCATTCTGGCTTTACAGAGAAATTTCAGCATTCTGGCTTTACAGAGATATTTCAGCATTCTGGCTTCATAGAGAAATATCAGCATTCTGGCTTTACAGAGATATTTCAGCATTCTGGCTTTAGTTTAGGGCACAGCCCCAACACCTCCACTTTGCCCACTAGGACTCACAGTGGCCAGGGGTCCTTCGTCGATGTTGCAGTTGGCCCAGGCGTTCCAGTTCTCCTGCGGGGGGGACCAGGGCACCACGCCCGCCGTGGTCCTTCTGGCAGCGGGTTCAAACTCCTCCAGTGACTCCTGGACGATGAGCGACTGGCACTGACCTTCCTCCATGCCCTCCTGTTTCGTCTGACACAAAGCAGGCAGGGGGTGAGGCAGTGTTCTTTGGTGGAAAAACTTGACATGCACACATGAGCAGGGACAAATGCATGTGAACGCACACACATTCAGATGTACGCAAAACCACACACACCAAAAGATGTAAAGTTTTAATTTGTCATAAACATAATTTTCACTGCACATACATGTGCATAAAAATGCACTGATGTTACAAATTACACACGCACACACGCACACACACACACTTCATCCCGTGAGTGTCACATACTAACACATCCAGTCTCATGAACTTTCTGTCTCACACATACATACACTGATGATGTACACACCAGCTCAGCAAAACCACCACACCACGGCACCAACCTGAGCCGTCAGTTTTGTGATAACTGTAAAACTCTGCCACACGTTTTTCTTTCCCCTTTCCCCCCTTTCTAGTTGACTGCAAGAACAGCCTTTCCAGCCTGGCCCCTTGAGGCTGCTCCACAGGAAGAAGGGACACTTCACTGCACTCCCCCATCTCACACACTGTGCAGCCAGCAGGCAAACAATTCACATTATCACATCTCACACACTGTGCAGCCAGCAGGCAAACAATTCACATTATCACATCTCACACACTGTGCAGCCAGCAGGCAAACAATTCACATTATCACATCTCACACACTGTGCAGCCAGCAGGCAAACAATTCACATTATCACTGCAGTGTCCTCTTCCAGCTGCCCAGGACTTCAAAACCACAATGAGCAGCATCATCTGGACATTTTCAGCATACCATTCCACATTACCACAAAGAGCAGCAGCATCTGGACATTCTCAGCATACCATTCCACATTACCACAACAAGCAGCAGCATGTGGACATTCTCAGCATACCATTCCACATTACCACAACAAGCAGCAGCATCTGGACATTCTCAGCATACCATTCCACATTACCACAACAAGCAGCAGCATGTGGACATTCTCAGCATACCATTCCACATTACCACAACAAGCAGCAGCATCTGGACATTCTCAGCATACCATTCCACATTACCACAACAAGCAGCAGCATGTGGACATTCTCAGCATACCATTCCACATTACCACAAAGAGCAGCAGCGTGTGGACATTCTCAGTATACCATTCCACATTACCACAAAGAGCAGCAGCATGTGGACATTCTCAGTACACCATTCCACATTACCACAAAGAGCAGCAGCATCTGGACATTCTCAGTATACCATTCCACATGACAACGTAGCACTAGTATACCACATTGTAGTAAGCTGCAGCGAGGATTTCTTTCTTAGCTGGTTTTTTGGTGACACTATCATTGTGGCATCCCTAATGAGCGACAAGTCAGATGTCACAGCACTTTCAGTCGCATTTGCTTTGCACCTGACATGATAATCAACTAAGCAGGTGGAAATCCTGCCAATTATCACATGGTTTTGGTTTGACCTACAAAATTCAAAACAGCCAACAGTATCGTTGCCTTAAATAATTTTCCTTCTGCTTTTTACTCTTCTCCTCACAAAACCTGGCCAGTTTTTGACAAAATAAGTCTGCAATGTAAAGATCTGGATTATACTGATTCCATTTAAGGCGCTGCCAGGTCCAAGGAAGAGTTTCCCACCCTTCCCCCCTCCAGTTTCTGTGTTTCTGGAGCAGCATTTTGACACAAAGTGAAAGTGCAGCAGCGTCCCACAGTCAACAAAATCACAGCATGCTGTGCCAAAAGTATGGCATTTGGCAGCTGTGAATCATTTTATCACATACCAACATCTGTCTTTAATGTGATGCGCTGTTTCACTTTGTGTTTGAATGTTAGTAGTGGATATACTTCTCATCCCAAGATACTGAAAGTCACATGTTTACAGATCTATCAGTATTTTACAATATGCTGCTGTCGCATATGCCTGATCTTCTAAGAAACTTGCTTTATCTAACAGGCGGTGCACAAGCCTGTCAATGCCAAAAGTTGTGGTCGGTTTCCCTGTGACGCTGTAGAGCACATGCTCCAGTAAGATCCATTCTTCACTGACTGTCCTGGTCAGACCAATCAGTTTCACCAGTGGATTCGTCCTATTCAGGATCTCACCCAGAGCCTGACCAGCTTTAAGTCAGTCTCTGTACCACAATCACGTTTCCTTGAAAAAAGATGATGCAGAAAATGTGCCCAGACTGATTGGTCATAGAGCCAAATGAATGTGAGCGACATCAGCAGGACATTCTATCAAACTTGTTTCCCTTCTATATTTTAAACAGAATGTGTGATGATCTGAACTGGCACCTTGACAACAAAGCAGCCCCCATGCCCTGCCCCTGATCAACAGAGACACATTCAACAGGTATAAACCTCCTAATACCCAAACATAATGAACACCACCACCCACAAAACAAAAGACTGAAAATAACTTGAAACACAAACCACAGTGACTTGAGACACTGTGATGCTATGAACCCTCCGTGCAACCCCACTCCATCCTCCCTCTCTTTTTTTTTCTTCTTTTTTAATGTTTTCCCCACTGTGTCTACCAACCGGGCTGATGGGTGTGATGTCCCAGGACTCCAGGACCTGGTCAATCTGCTGTATGAGGTCAGGACTCAGGGCCACTTCATAGGGCGGCAGCTGAAACACAGACAGTACACAGCACTTGGTCAGTCTTCTGTATCAGGTCAGGGACACATTGTATGGTGGCAGCTGAAACACACACAGTAAGGACTTCCTCCAAAATCATCTTCAGTTAAAAAAACTTTTTTTCAAATCTTTTCTAGCACATACTTCTTCTGAAAGGAACACACACACACACACACACACACACACACACACACACACACACACACACACAAACCCAAACAAAAACCTCATCTCTTTAATTAAATACATGCTCCTTCAGGAACACAAAACTACCAGGAGAAGTGCTGTTTAAATTCAACTGACCACATACACAGCACTCACGATTTCTATATGGACCCTTCTCCTCCTCCACCCCCCTCCCCCCCCACACACACACACACATAACACACACTCTCTATATCTCTCAAGTCTCACATTGTCCGAGTCTTTCTTCTTTTTCTTCTCGCCACTGAAGGCTTCAATGACTCCCAGGTGAAAGAGCTGTCGAACCAATGACAGTGCACAAGACTTGGAGGCCGTCTGCTTGTTGGAGCCGTGCTCTCGTGCGTGGATCTCTGCACACACACACACACACACACACACACACACACACACACACACACACACACACACACACACACTGTCTGTACAGGGAGAAAGAGGAAGGCTTGAGCACATGCTAGCACACAGACACACACCAAACCATGTCTTCACAAACACACGCACACACACTGTCTGTGCAGGGAGAGAGAGGAATGCTGGAGCACATGCAAACACACACAAACTTTGCCTTCACAAATACACACACACATACACACTCAGACACACACACAAACCATGCCTTCACAAACATGCACACACACACACAGAATCTGACAGAAGACAAAGAATATAATGACTTACGCTGGTTGGCTTTCTTGACAAAGAACCCCATTTCTGCCACAAAACTCCTGGTGACAACACACACCATGTCACAGTGAGATGCAGAGTAGAAACATACATGACACAGCCTTGCACTCTACCAACCTTGACACTCATTCTACCTTCCCCACAGACAGGAGCAGACAAAACTAGTACAACGGAAGGTTGGAAGCATTCCCAAATCTGAACTGAAATGTGGCTGCCTTACTGATCCTGAAACTGAACTGTAGCCATCCCACCAATCCTGAAATTGAATATCAGCCATCCCACCAATCCTGAAATTGAATATCAGCCATCCCACCAACCCTGAAATTGAGTATCAGCCATCCCACCAATCCTGAAATTGAACATCAGCCATCCCACCAATCCTGAAATTGAATATCAGCCATCCCACCAATCCTGAAATTGAATATCAGCCATCCCACCAATCCTGAAATTGAGTATCAGCCATCCCACCAATCCTGAAATTGAATATCAGCCATCCCACCAATCCTGAAATTGAATATCAGCCATCCCACCAATCCTGAAATTGAATACCAGCCATCCCACCAATCCTGAAATTGAATATCAGCCATCCCACCAATCCTGAAACTGAATTATAGCCATCCCACCAATCCTGAAATTGAATATCAGCCATCCCACCAATCCTGAAACTGAACTATAGTCATCCTAACAATCCTGAAATTGAATTATAGTCATCCTACCAATCTTGAAATTGAACTATAGTCATCCTAACAATCCTGAAATTGAACTATAGTCATCCTAACAATCCTGAAATTGAACTATAGTCATCCTAACAATCCTGAAATTGAATTACAGTCATCCTACCAATCCTGAAATTGAACTGTGGCCATCCTACCAATCCTGAAATTGAATTGTGCCCATCCTACCAATCCTGAAAATGAACTGTGGCCATCCTACCAATCCTGAAATTGAACTGTGCCCATCCTACCAATCCTGAAATTGAAGTGTGGCCATCCTACCAATCCTGAAATTGAACTGTGGCCATTCTACCAATCCTGGAATTGAATTGTGGCCATTCTACCAATCCTGAAATTGAACTGTGCCCATTCTACCAACCCTGAAAATGAATTGTGGCCATTCTACCAATCCTGAAATTGAACTGTGCCCATTCTACCAATCCTGAAATTGAATTGTGGCCATTCTACCAATCCTGAAATTGAACTGTGCCCATTCTACCAATCCTGAAATTGAAGTATGGCCATTCTACCAATTCTGAAATTGAACTGTGCCCATTCTACCAATCCTGAAATTGAACTGTGCCCATTCTACCAATCCTGAAATTGAATTGTGGCCATCCTATCAATCCTGAAATTTAGTATGGCCATCCTACCACTGCTGAAATTGAACTGTGGCCATCCTACTGATGCTGAAATTGAATTATGGCCATGCTGCCAATGGTGAAATTGAAGTGGGCCATTCTACCTGTACTGGAATTAAACTGTGGCCATTCCACCAATGCAGAAATTCATTTGTGGCCTTCCTACCTGACCTGTAATGAAATTCAACGGAGGCGATCCTCTCTATCTTGAAAATCATCATGAAACAAGACATGACCCTGAAACCATTTTCTGGCAACTTATCATGACCTGCTTCTAACTCTAATTCTAATACATTAAAGTGTATACTGTTACAAGCATATGTTACAGTCTGAAGAGCAACATTAAATGTTTACCTTAAACAAACCAACAAAAAGCACACAAAAAGAGGGGAAAAGAGGGGGTAACATGGGTGGGGGGGGGAGAAAAAAACGCAAAACATTTCAACACCATTTTCAATCCGGAGCCATCATTCACTGACACAGAAAATATGAAACAGCGATAACTTGAATGTTCTTCTGAACTGGTATCTGGTACAAACGGTGAAGGCAGTGCCCTCAGGCTCCACCATGCAAACAGCACATCCGTTTAGGTTTACCTGAGATCCTTTGCCTGAAAAGCCGCTGATGTTTATTCCCGCCAGAGCCAAACTTCAACAATCAATGATATGAATACAACTGCACCTTTGGCAATGTTGATCTTAAGGAACCCAAGTTTGTATGCCAGCCCAGTGTCACCATCTTCACCCAGCCATTCCTATTGCCCACAGTTTTTTGCAAGATTCTTGCCAATTCATTTTAAAACATCATCTTTTTCTGTTATTTTGCTTGTTTCTTTCTTTCTTTCTTAAATATCCTGCACTTCATCCGTTTTCTTTTTTGCTTTCTCTCTTACACGTTCACTCGATCACCATCACTGCTTGCACAGGCCAAACAGCGGTTTGACAGAAAGTCACCTTTTAAAAACTTCCGTACCTTTCCAGCGAAAGAGCTTCTTGCAAATGCTGCAGTGTTTGCAATATTCTGGCCTAAAACTTTCAATAAAGGATGGGAACAGCCATGAACAATTTCTTTTCATGATATTCACATCATCCTTTTCTTTTTTTTTTAATCATGCTTCACTGAACCAATACAAAACAAAAAGAAGAAAAATAATAAAATCTTGCTTTTGCCTTAACGTTGATGAACTGCAAGCTCCCACACCATCTTGCCCATCTGAAGATACCCACACACAATCTCCCCAATGGGATGACATCTCCATCTTGCCCATCTGAAGATACCCACACACAATCTCCCCAATGGGATGACATCTCCATCTTGCCCATCTGAAGATACCCACACACAATCTCCCCAATGGGATGACATCTCCATCTTGCCCATCTGAAGATACCCACACACAATCTCCCCAATGGGATTACATCTTGCCCATCTGAAGATACCCACACACAATCTCCCCAATGGGATGACATCTCCATCTTGCCCATCTGAAGATACCCACACACAATCTCCCCAACGGGATGACATCTTGCCCACCTGAAGATATCCACACATAATCTCCCCAATGGAATGACATCTTGCCTACCTGAAGATACCCACACACAATCTCCCCAATGGAATGACATCTTGCCCATCTGAAGATACCCACACACAATCTCCCCAATGGAATGACATCTTGCCCATCTGAAGATACCCACACATAATCTCCCAATGGAATGACATCTTGCCCATCTGAAGATACCCACACATAATCTCCCCAACGGGATGACATCTTGCCCATCTGAAGATACCCACACACAATCTCCCCAATGGGATTACATCTTGCCCATCCGAAGATACCCACACACAATCTCCCCAATGGGATGACATCTCCATCTTGCCCATCTGAAGATACCCACACACAATCTCCCCAACGGGATGACATCTTGCCCACCTGAAGATACCCACACATAATCTCCCCAATGGAATAACATCTTGCCCACCTGAAGATACCCACACACAATCTCCCCAATGGAATGACATCTTGCCCATCTGAAGATACCCACACACAATCTCCCCAATGGAATGACATCTTGCCCATCTGAAGATACCCACACATAATCTCCCCAATGGAATGACATCTTGCCCATCTGAAGATACCCACACACAATCTCCCCAACGGGATGACATCTTGCCCATCTGAAGATACCCACACACAATCTCCCCAATGGAATAACATCTCCATCTTGCCCACCTGACGATACCCACACACGATCTCCCCAATGGAATGACATCTCCATCTTGCCCACCTGAAGATACCCTCACACAATCTCCCCAATGGAATGACATCTCCATCTTGCCCACCTGAAGGTACCACACACAATCTCCCCAATGGGGTGATGACCAGAACCGGTTTTGGGGGTACAGCGTTTCGGAAAACTGACAACCCACAAACTCTAAGACCACGCTCATATTTTTTCTCACCCTTTCCCAGTCTCTGTTCAATCATGGCAAAACCCAAAGAGAGAATGAGTAAAGAAGCCTGACATCAACAGTTTTTACTCTGAATTCCATGTTCAGCACAGCCCACCACTTTTCATCCCATGAGCAGTGCCCGAGGTACAGTCTACTTCAGAGGACACCCTAAGTTTCAGACGGTTTGGAAAAAACCAGCATGTCTGGATTTCATTCTTGAAGAAACCTCTATGAAAAGTGTTTCATAAGTATTTTCAGTGGAGGTGCACATGTACACGCACACAACAGAGTGAGAGAGACATTGTGGAAGAAGGGATCATGAAGAGGGAGAAGAAAGAAAAGGAAAAGAACAAGCAGCTGGATTAGGGAAGTTGATACATGTTACATCAAGGTCAATATCAGTGTCTAAATCGGCCATTGAAAGAGTTTCTACTGTGAAGATAATCAGCGAGACATGGGACAGGCTTAAAGAAAATAGACACCAGACAACACACTAAGCCACAGAACATCATCATAGCATGGTAACACACCAGACAACCAGAAGTCACAGACATCATCACAGCATGGTAAACACACCACAACCAGACAACACATGAAGTCACAGACATCATCACAGCATGATACACACCACACCAGACAACACATGAAGTCACAGACATCATCACAGCATGGTAAAAACACCACACCAGACAACACATGAAGTCACAGACATCATCACAGCATGGTAACACACCAGACAACACATGACGTTACAGACATCATCACAGCATGATAACACACCACACCAGACAACACATGAAGTCACAGACATCATCACAGCATGATAACACACCACACCAGACAACACATGACGTTACAGACATCATCACAGCATCGAAAGATAAGACACATCACCAGTACAACAGACAACACATGAAGTCACAGACATCATCACAGCATGGTCACACACCAGACAACACATGAAGTCACAGACATCATCACAGCATGGTCACACACCAGACAACACATGAAGTCACAGACATCATCACAGCATGGTAACACACCAGACAACACATGAAGTCACAGACATCATCACAGCATGGTAACACACCAGACAACACATGAAGTCACAGACATCATCACAGCATGGTCACACACCAGACAAACACATGAAGTCACAGACATCATCACAGCATGGTAACACACCAGACAACACATGAAGTCACAGACATCATCACAGCATGGTCACACACCAGACAACACATGACGTTACAGACATCATCACAGCATGGTCACACACCAGACAACACATGACGTTACAGACATCATCACAGCATGGTCACACACCAGACAACACATGAAGTCACAGACATCATCACACATGGTAACACACCAGACAACACATGAAGTCAAAGACATCATCACAGCATGGTCACACACCAGACAACACATGAAGTCACAGACATCATCACACCATGGTCACAAACACCAGACAACACATGACGTTACAGACATCATCACACATGGTAACACACCAGACAACACATGAAGTCACAGACATCATCACATCATGGTAACACACCAGACAACACATGAAGTCACAGACATCATCACAGCATGGTAACACACCAGACAACACATGAGTTACAGACATCATCACACCATGGTCACACAACACAGAGTCAGACACACATGTAAACGAACATGACAGCATCATCACAGCATGTAACACACCAGACAACACATGAAGTCACAGACATCATCACAGCATGGTAACACACCAGACAACACATGAAGTCACAGACATCATCACAGCATGGTAACACACCAGACAACACATGAAGTCACAGACATCATCACAGCATGTAACACACCAGACAACACATGAAGTCACAGACATCATCACAGCATGGTCACACACCAGACAACACATGAAGTCACAGACATCATCACAGCATGGTCACACACCAGACAACACATGACGTACAGACATCATCACAGCATGGTCACACACCAGACAACACATGAAGTCACAGACATCATCACAGCATGGTACACACCAGACAACACATGACAGTTACAGACATCATCACAGCATGGTCACACACCAGACAACACATGAAGTCACAGACATCATCACACATGGTAACACACCAGACAACACATGACGTTACAGACATCATCACAGCATGGTCACACACCAGACAACACATGAAGTCACAGACATCATCACAGCCATGGTCACACCAGACCCAGACAAACACATACAGATGTAACAACAGATCAACACTAGTAAGACCACACCATGGACAACACAGAACACATGAGACAGCATCATCACACCATGGTAACACACCAGACAACACATGAAGTCACAGACATCATCACACCATGGTAACACACCAGACAAATACAACATACATAATGACGTCACAGACATCATCACACCATGGTCACACACCAGACAACACATGACGTTACAGACATCATCACACCATGGTCACACACCAGACAACACATGACGTTACAGACATCATCACAGCATAGTAACACACCAGACAACACATGAAGTCACAGACATCATCACAGCATGGTAACACA
The DNA here is from genome assembly GCA_033310375.1 of Conus canariensis. Lineage (NCBI taxonomy): Eukaryota > Metazoa > Mollusca > Gastropoda > Neogastropoda > Conidae > Conus > Conus canariensis. Next base: position 13,597 of record JAMYXO010002277.1, read on the forward strand.
CCAGACAACACATGAAGTCATAGACATCATCACAGCATGGTAACACACCACACACAGACACACATTACAGATGTCCACACAGACATCACAGTCACAGCATGGTCACACACCAGACAACACATGACGTTACAGACATCATCACAGCATGGTAACACACCACACCAGACAACACATGAAGTCAAAGACATCATCACAGCATGGTCACACACCAGACAACACATGAAGTCAAAGACATCATTACAGCATGGTCACACACAACACCAGACAACACATGAAGTCACAGACATCATCACAGCATGGTCACACACCACACCAGACAACACATGACGTTACAGACATCATCACAGCATGGTCACACACCAGACAACACATGACGTTACAGACATCATCACAGCATGGTCACACACCAGACAACACATGAAGTCACAGACATCATCACAGCATGGTCACACACCAGACAACACATGAAGTCAAAGACATCATCACAGCATGGTCACACACCAGACAACACATGAAGTCAAAGACATTATTACAGCATGGTCACACACCAGACAACACATGAAGTGACAGACATCATCACACCATGGTAACACACCAGACAACACATGACGTCACAAACATCGTCACAGCACAGTAACACACCAGACAACACATGAAGTCATAGACATCATCACAGCATGATAAAACACCAGACAACATATGAAACCACAGACAACAGAAACAATCAAACACACACGATGAACCAGGAAAAGCAAGAAACATGACTACCAGACCTAAACAATACACAGCACCAACATTTCTGACAGGGAAACGAGTAGGCAATATCTTCGGCCACACACAGGTAAAAACAATGACAAAACACCACCATCCAAACCCAACCCCCAACCAAACACTTTGAGAAAACAGCCAGACTTACGGCATGAGACGGCTGGTCAAAGCCTCCACTCCTCCAGTTTAGGGGCTGGTCAGCGGAGCGGGCGACTGTGAAGAAAGAGCTTCACTGAGACAGGCTGAGATGGTGACACACACACACTTCCCACCCTACACGTTTCCAACACCACTCCCATTGCAAGGCGAGTGACTGCCCAACTGTTCACTCGCGTGGCAATGTTTTGTGTCCTGGACAGCGTGTGTGTGTGTGCCGGCGGTGAAACGCTGTCTGACTGCCCCCCACATCCACAAAGAGGGATGCAGGATGCCAATGACCCATCCAGCAGCCTTCTGTGCACGCTGTCAGCCATTGCTGTGGGAGTGGGCACACTCAGCTCTCACTCACCTGGCAATGTTTTGTGTGTGTGTACCGCGGTGAAACGCTGTCTGACTGCCCCCCACATCCACACAGAGGGATGCAGGACGCCAATGACCCATCCAGCAGCCTTCTGTGCACCTGTCAGCCATTGCTGGGGGAGTGGGCACACTCAGCTCTCACTCACCTGGCAATGTTTTTATTTTTTCCCCCTCATCTTTTGGCCGTTACGAAAACTAACTGCAAATTTTGTTTTGCTTTTTAAAAGTGATGACTTTTGACAGTCTACTGCTGAATGTTCAATGTCATTCCAACCATTGCACTGCAAGTCATCAACATAATCCGTCACTCGCATGGCAATGTTTTTTTGTGTGACTTTTTGTTGTGCACATGTCACTGAAGTGGCAATATTTTTAACACGTTTTGACTCCTGAGTATAAGCTGTCCCAAAAAAGAACGCTTCCCCAATGTTGTCTCTCTAGCTCAAACCCTATCACTACTGTGTAGACTGGGTTCCTTATCAGTCCCTCCCAGGACCTCACCCCCTGTGTACAGCTCACCCTCACCCTTGTCCCCCAGTGCCGTACAGAGCTACCCTCTGCCTCCTACAGGAAGGTCAGGTGTGACCCCTGGCACTGTGCAGAGCACTACCCTTAGCACTGTATACAGCTACCCTCTGCCCCCTACAGGAAGGTCAGGTGTGTGTGTCCCCATCTCCAGACAAAGGTGATGCCAGTCTCTGGGTCTCTCTCCAGAGGGCGGGCATCACTGGACAAAACGGTGGAAGCTCTGCTCTCCTCCCAGTTACCGCGCTCCGCTGACCAGCCCAAGTCAACATCCCACCCAGGCCTGGCAGTTTGAGCTTTGGGGTGGCTCCACTGCTGTGGGGCTGAACTGGGCTCATGACGGTCAGTGCTTCTCCTAGGGCTGCACTGATGTGGCATGTTTGTGATCTTTCGTCAGTTTGAATCCCAGGTTTGATAACTCGGATCCCACTCTCTTCAACTGCCACTGCCCCAAAACTCAAACTGCCAGGTGTGGTCGGGACAGAAAAAACCAAACGAAACAGGAAGAAACGTCAACCCTTTCAATGCCTTCAGCTTGTGCACAGTCAGTTCATCCATGTAGCTTATCTAAAGGCTAAGGCATGACAGGTGCACATCCAGTTTCCTTTCTTGGCATTGAAAGGGTTGAGTCTCTCCACATCAGCCAGTCTGTTTGAGATCACATTCTGCGATTTGCTCTAATTGTATAGGACAGACAAACAAATCAAAGCAAAGACAAAAAAAAAAAAAAAAAAAAAAAAATACCAGCTGTTTGTCACCATCATAAAAAGAAAAAAAGAAAAGAATAAAACAAACAAAACTATATACCCACACTCCTCCTCCCCCAAAACACAAAACACCCACCCCTTCCTCTTGCTGTCCAAACAACCTGACCAGGTACGTGGATGAAGACAAACCTAATAACACGACAATGTCAGTTACAAGGTGAGGCGACTGCAGGCGGAAATCTGAACAAATCTTAAAAAGTTTAAGCCAAACATCTCACCTCATCGAATTTGGCGCACGATGGGCATTGATCATCTTGTGCCAAATTTGAGATAACTGATTGCTCATCCTTCATTTTCGTTGTTCAGAGTGTTGTTTATCTTGCTTGAAGAAGGCGTGTCTTGTTTTGATTTCTGATTTGTTTGTTCATGTTTGGCGGATATTGTGGTTAACCTTAAGATACGACAATGTACTTCAGGTGCTACTTAAGTCGCATGACTATCATCATCTAACCCATCATGGCCGACATTTCACGCTGCATTCAGTCAGGTCAACATTTCCTTCCACATCCATGGTGATTATCTCCCTTCCCCTGGGCACATCCTCAGTCACCCCCGTGATCAGCATGGGCTGTTGGAATCCCCACAGGCTTCGGCCTACCATCCTCCGCAAGGTCAAGTTTTATGGCATCCAAACTCATTTAGAGTTTACAGTGTTTAAACTCAAACCATTTTCACTGAAATTTTCAGTTTTTCAAATCAAAAGGTTAATTTCAAAGCGAGGTGATTGCAGGCGGAAATTGCAACAAATTTTACAAATGATTCTTAGTGAGTCTGCCAAACAACAAGGACAAACAAATTAACAAATTGGTGCTTTGTCTTACAAAAGCTTCAACTAACTAAGGCTATGTAACAGATTGCACATGACAAAATCCAGCATTATCCAAGACTTCCTGAATACATGAACAATGAACCTTTCTAGCGGTTCACAATAAACACACAATGCTTTACTGTTGCAATGGAATTCTGAGACCAAATTCTGATCATGGGACTGCATGCAGCCCAACTCTGATCATCGGACAATCTGGCATGTGCATGCCTCTATGAGTGCGTGTGCACATGAATATGTATGTTTTTAATGAAACTATTGAATGTGTTTCTCATAGTAGGATTCTACCAGATAGCAGATAATTGCTAGGACCTGCTAATAACAAACGAAAATAACAATACTCATATTCATAAGTCAGTCCCAAACCGCCTCAAAAAAGCCACAAAAAAAAAGGCATGGAGCTAGCACGCCTGAAGTGAGAAAAGCCTGCTGAAGCGATACAGACGGCAGTGAAGGTTTCTGCCTGTGAGAGACAGAGGTTTGTGCAGAGCCTACCTGTTGTGGTCGGGGCCCACAACGGAATACTTATAGTCCGTCTGGATGCGGTGGATCTGAAGGAACTGATGCAGGCGGCTCTTGGCCGTGTCCACGGTCCAGTGGCCGTGGATTTCAGCGTTCATGTCCACATCCTCTGACTGGAGCATGCACATGCACACACACACACACATGCATACACACACACACACACAGGCATACACACACACACACACGCATACACACACACACACACGCACGCACGCGCGCGCACGCACATACACACATGCACGTATGCACACACATGCACACACACACACACACGCAAACACACACACACACACACACACACACACACACACACACACACACACACACACACAAGCAATGGATCAACAGCTGAATAAGGTTGGGTCAGGTTTGCTCAGCTTTCCATCTGTTTGTTTGTAAACTTGGTGCATTATTGGGTATGTGTGTATGTGTGTTTGTCGGGTGTGTGTGTGTATATGTGTGTGTGTGTGTGTGTGTGTGTGTGTGTGTGTGTGTGTGTGTGTGTGTGTCTGTGTGTGTCTGTGTGTGTGTGTGTGTATGTGTGCGCACACTTGTATGTTTCTGTGTGTGTGTGTGTGTGTGTGTGTGTGTACCTGCGCATGCCCATGTATGTATTTGTCATTTTTTGTATGCATTTACATATGGAGGGAACAGTTCCCCAAAGCAGAATCTCTTTTCATTCTGGAGCATACATGTCCGGTCCCCATTTTTTTTAAGAAGTAAATTCTGATTGGAAAAAAAAAATTGGTGGAAGTAAATTCTTATCAGAAAAAAACCAATCTAACAAACAAAGTAAAACAAAACAAAACCAGAACATGGCAGAGTATCATCTTTTTCCTTCACTTTTTCTTAAATTTTAAATCTTTTCCCCATCTTCCCTTTAACCCCCTCCTTGAAGTCATTTTGCACTTGGATTTAACAGTCCTGAAAATAAACCACGACCCTTACAACTGGTCTCAAACAGAACATCAGGTACAAAACCCTGCAGCAACAATGAACTACAAGAACTGTACTGGGATTTAACTATACTGAAAATAACCCTAGACCCTTACAACTGGCCTCAAAACAGAACATCAGGTACAAAACCCTGGATCATCAATGAACTACAAGAACCCAAATCCTAAGCTTATAAAACATTCTCACAACTAAGATTCCCTCCCTTTAAACACTTCCTTTTTTTGTCTGCAATCTTTGCTCTGCCTGCTTTCCCTTCCTCTTCCAACAACACTCCCTCCCGAATCCCATTTCTATCCAATTTCTTTCTTCTTGAACACTGTCAGGGGGAATGAGGAAAGGGTTCATAGTTATGCCCCCTCCCAGTCGTTTCTGCACAGCCCTTTACATACCTCCTCCAGGCGGCGTTTCTCAGCCAGACGATCCAGATACTCCTGAGGGGGTCCACGCTGGTACAGAGGGTACTCTCTCACAGGACCTGAGGGCCCTGGTGTTGCCCCTCCACTGTCTGTTGGGTGATGAAGACAACACCATGACACGACATCCACCAGGGTCAACAACGCTTTGTCCATCCCCTCTCACTGCAATCTCACTGTTTCCTCCCCCCCACCCCGACTCTACATCTCAGTGTGTGTACCTGTGCACCTGAGTTGCACACACATGCGTATGTTTCAGTAGATGTTTGTGGACAAAATTTACAAAGAGAAGGGGTTAGTCACCGCCAAGAACACAGACAAGCAGAGTACAGGACCAGACACTTTTGTCCACACTTGTGGACAAAAGTTTCTGTCTTGAGCAAAGAGGCCCACCCCCTTCACCAATTGACCGTTCTACATATCTGTCAGTTACAGACGACCATTTGTCAGCAATGCTCTTTGCTGCACAGCCACCAACCTGAAGCAAACAGACATACGTCAACAAGGTCACCAAGATAATTTGAACTCTTAGCTCACAGGTAGTGCACAGGTCTGGCATAGGCCACACTAACATTCAACGATGGAACTCATGCCTACTGTTGAGACTAAAGCAAGAAAAAAAACTTCAGGTAAGTTTTTTCTTGGGGTTAGTGGCAGTCTCAGCATCAACAGGCTATTTTCTGACAGCTGCCTTCCGCCAAATATTGCCCTGAATTCCCAGAAGCTGAAAGACAACAGCCAACTTCTGGGATCTGCGCTTTCTCATTGGCTACTGATCACAACCGTGAAACAAGTCAATAGCTTGTACTCATGTTTCTAAAGCTATGGCAATTCAATGGTGTAAGTAAATCGAGCCCTATGCAAGTTGTGAGTGACATTACACATTTTTGGCAGCCACTCACAGGAGTTTCTCTACCAGGAAATAAACCGAGCAACTGTGAATTTGTATGTAGACATGTTCACATGAATGTGTGCACGTTCATGGTATGTATATGCACAGTTCAACTCTAATTCCATTGCTTTCTTCACCACTCCAACCCTCACCCCTCTCAGTTCTCCACTGAATCCAGTTTCTCTTCAATGTCCAGAGATAATGTCCTGTTGACATTTCTTTTCTCCACTGAATCCAGTTTCCCTTCAATGTCCAGAGATAATGTCCTGTTGACATTTCTTTTCTCCACTGAATCCAGTTTCTCTTCAATGACCAGAGATAATGTCCTGTTGACATTTCTTTTCTCCACTGAATCCAGTTTCCCTTCAATGTCCAAGATAATGTCCTGTTGACATTTCTTTTCTCCACTGAATCCAGTTTCTCTTCAATGACCAGAGATAATGTCCTGTTGACATTTCTTTTCTCCACTGAATCCAGTTTCCCTTCAATGTCCAGAGATAATGTCCTGTTGACATTTCTTTTCTCCACTGAATCCAGTTTCCCTTCAATGTCCAGAGATAATGTCCTGTTGACATTTCTTTTCTCCACTGAATCCAGTTTCCCTTCAATGTCCAGAGATAATGTCCTGTTGACATTTCTTTTCTCCACTGAATCCAGTTTCTCTTCAATGTTCAAAGCCAATGTCCTGTTGACATTTCTTTTCTCTCTTTACCAGTCTTAGTCTTCTTTTTCTGGCCTTCTTGTCCCCTTTTTCCTCATGGACAATGTTTCAGCTTGTCTGCTTCTTTCAAAGCTATCTTTTTCATGTTCTCTATATACGCATGACAGCAAAGCGTTAAAGCACTCGTACTCTTGCATGAAGTACATCAGGTTATAAATATAATGGACACACACAGACTGACACCAGTGTATTTTTCAGATTGAGCTTTAGTTGTGTGTAAAAACTATTTCACAAAATCATGATAAGATCTCAACAGTTTCTTCCTCAGCATCAATCTCTCACTCCTTCCCTCTTCCTTTCGTTCTTGAGCTCTCCCCTCCTTCATCCTCTTCGAATTCATTCTCTCTTTCTCTGAACACATAGCCTTACATGTGCAGACATACATGCACATGCATGTACAATGACAGCACACACACACACACATACACACACACGCACACTGGTGCATGACATACTCACACATACATACAATGATACATAAGAACACACACATCTACGCAAACACTCATATCTACTTGTGCACATGCACACACACACATACACTCACACACACACACATACACTCACATACACACACGCACATACACACACACACACACACATACACTCACACACACATACACACACACACACACACACTCATACACACACACACATACACAAACACACACACACGCACACACACACTCACACACACACACACAGAATAGAAACAAAACCCGTGGTCTCACCCAGTCCCAGCTTCTCGTGGGGAGCCAGCATTCCTTCAGGCAGTTGACCCAATCCTCCTTCCCCGCCTTCCGGCGCCGGCGGCATCGGTGATGGCTGTCGACATCACCATCTCCATGTCACTGACACACACACCTCTCCTCTCTTCCTTCCCCGCCTTCTGACATCATCAGTGGTGGCTGTCACCATCACCACACCCTTCATCCATCCCCATGTCACCCCCACACCTCTCTTCCTTCCCCTCCTGATGATATCATCAGTGATGGCTGTCACCATCACCACACCCTTCATCCATCCCCATGTCACCCCCACACCTCTCTTCCTTCCCCACCTTCTGACATCATCAGTGATGGCTGTCACCATCACCACACCCTTCATCCATCCCCATGTCACCCCCACACCTCTTCCTTCCCCTCCTGATGATATCATCAGTGATGGCTGTCACCATCACCACACCCTTCATCCATCCCCATGTCACCCCCACACCTCTTCCTTCCCCACCTTCTGACATCATCAGTGATGGCAGTCACCATCACCACACCCTTCATCCACCCCATGTCACCCCCGCACCTCTCTTCCTTCCCCTCCTGATGATATCATCAGTGGTGGCTGTCACCATCACCACACCCTTCATCCATCCCCATGTCACCCCCACACCTCTCTTCCTTCCCCACCTTCTGACATCATCAGTGATGGCTGTCACCATCACCACACCCTTCATCCATCCCCATGTCACCCCCACACCTCTTCCTTCCCCTCCTGATGATATCATCAGTGATGGCTGTCACCATCACCACACCCTTCATCCATCCCCATGTCACCCCCACACCTCTTCCTTCCCCACCTTCTGACATCATCAGTGATGGCAGTCACCATCACCACACCCTTCATCCACCCCATGTCACCCCCGCACCTCTCTTCCTTCCCCTCCTGATGATATCATCAGTGGTGGCTGTCACCATCACCACACCCTTCATCCATCCCCATGTCACCCCCACACCTCTTCCTTCCCCACCTTCCGACATCATCAGTGATGGCAGTCACCATCACCACACCCTTCATCCACCCCATGTCACCCCCGCACCTCTCTTCCTTCCCCTCCTGATGATATCATCAGTGGTGGCTGTCACCATCACTACACCCTTCATCCATCCCCATGTCACCCCCACACCTCTCTTCCTTCCCCTCCTTCTGACATAGTGGTGGCTGTCACCATCACCACACCATTCATCCATCCCCATGTCACCCCCACACCTCTCTTCCTTCCCCGCCTTCTGACATAGTGGGCACAGACCTGTTTACCCTAAAAACCGCTGCTGGCATACTTTTCAACAAAAATGAGTGCATTTCCTACAAAGCGTGTGTACAAAATTCCTAATTTTTTTTTTTAATTATGGGGCAGGGGAGGGGGCGGCATTCGTTTTCACCTCGCCATCACTAAGTCTCCAGAATGTTTTTTCCCCCACATATTTCATTTAGTTTGTCACATTAGTCATATTTCTGCCACACATGTGTACAAAATACGGTGAAAGCGTAAGAGTAAACAGGCCTGTGGGCACCTGTGGTGCCTGAGATCTCTTTCAACACTACATCATGTGGGACTCCCAAGCCGGGAATTTGGGTGGAGTGTGTGATGCCTTCTGCACAACACCAGCCCAGCCTGATGACAACCCTACATGCATGCAACTTTCCACAGCCACAGAACATCAGTCAGCTCTGAAGACACCCCAGTCTTGCTCCACAGCTGTCGGCCATAGGTGACACTCCACCTCATGTAGAACTAGGCAGGCAGTGTAAGCCATGGATCGCTTGAAGATCAGTTATCTTGGGTCCCTTCTGGAGCCAGGGTAACAGATCCACAAAGGTCATCACACATGGAGCCCTGCCCTGGTCTGCCATGACAGGAGTCCACATCATCTGGAAAGCCAGGTCCATCAGCTTTTCCCTGAGGACTCTGAACTCTGCAAGTCAAGGGCCATGTCCCATCTTTGATATTCCAACACATTACTAGTCTTTCTGCCCACACTCTGCCAGTCACTGATAACAGATGCTCCATCTGTAGGGACGAAGTGGATTATATCGAGCATTTCTTTTACGAGTGCCCACCCGTTTCTGTTTTTTGGAAAAGGATCGAACATTACAGTCAAGGTCTTTTTGGAATGCAGATAAAACTGTCATTACGTGACGTCCTGCTGGGAGTAGATAATCGATCCTTAAGCAGAGACGCCTTGAAAATGATAAACAACATAATCTTGATCGGTAAAATGAGTGTCAGTATAGCAAAGAAAACAAAATCTCTCTCTCCCATATACTTAATATTTGAATGCCAAATGAAATATCGCACCCCGTGATCCCGACAACTTGCCCCAAAGTAGCATCATGTTCTTTGTCTGTCTGTCTGTCCCTCTCTCTGTCTCTGTCTCTCTCTCTCAGTTGCTCAGTTGCAAACCTTAAGTGCCAATCACATGCGTAGGCGCATACACACACACAAAATTTAATACCATTGATATGCTATTTATTTTTTATGATAGCCACTTATTTTTGTTTAAAGAATTAATTGTAACAAAACGACCATAAAACACAAGTCCTTATATAACCAAAGCTTTGTATCCCAAATACTAAAACTCATCACAGAAGGGAAGAGAGGGGGTGGGGTCGGGGGAGATGTGGGCTTGGAGAGGGGGGAAGACCGGAGATTTGGGGAGGGGAGGGAGGGTGGGATCGACAGTGGGGGAGAGGGGAAGTGAGGGAGGAAAAAAAAAAAAAGGGGGGGGGGGGGGGAGAATTATCACGCTTCTTGGCTTTCCTCATGCCTTCCTTGTGGATCCTTTCTTTTCGCTACAAGGCTGGCCTTATTGGGGACTAGCCAACTGGTGGGACGAGTTGTAACAAGTTCTACGTACAACTCTATGATGCCGCCTCTGTCTGCCTGCCTGTCTGTCTATCTGTCCCTCTCTCTCTCTCTCTCAATTTTTTTTCTTGGGGGGGGGGGGATCTGAAAGAAGAGAAAATAATTAAGTATTAAGTTCTTTGTTTCACTTATGTTGTTCTCTTTGTCTATGCAGCACATTTTCAGTGTGAGAGTGCCAGTACACCACACATTAGAACATTAACAAACCTAGACATTTTGTATCAAACGCCAAAACACTATAAACGGCAAGACTATGCCCATTTATAAGAGATCATACAGACTACGCATGGTGTGTAAGGGACTGGTGGGAGAAAAAAAGAAAAGAAAAAAAAAGCTAGTAGTGGAAACTGCTTTTTTTTGTTTTTGTTTTTGTTTTTTTTGGCAGATGAAGAGGACAGTGTGAAGCACCAAAAATTAAGAGGTGGATTTCGGCCTTAGGAAA
>JAMYXO010002278.1:0-24581 GCA_033310375.1 Conus canariensis
GGGGTTGGTTTAGAGGGGCCAGCTTTTAAATTTCTTGTTTTTTTTTTTTCGTAAAATAAAAACCCTTAAAAACTTTTTTTCGTTTTTTTTGGATTCTCCATGGGTTTTTTTCCAAAAAAAAACCAAAAATGTTGGTTCATTTAGTTTTAAAGGGAAATTTTTTTTTTTGAAAAGGGGCAGTGGGGGCCCCAGTCCTTTTTTAAAACAGTATTTTTTTTCCCTTTATGTATTTGGTTTTTCATTGGAAAAAAGGGGCCCCTTTGGGGGGGAAGGGGAAAAATTAATTTTTTAAAAAGGCCTTTTTAAAAATTTTTTTCCTTTTCTTAAAGTAAAAAAAAATTTTTTAAACCAAGGCCCCTTTTAAAAAGGGGGAAACTACTTTCTCCTTTTTTGGCGAAATTTAAAGGGAAACCAAAAGGGGTTTTGGGGGTTTCTTTTTGGGGGGTCAAACCCTTTAAAAATTTTTTTCTGCCCGGGGTAAGGGTAAAACAAAAATTTTAAAGGGGGGCATTTTCAAAATCTGCGGGGTAAAAACTAAAGTTTTACCCTTGGATTAATTTTCCTTTTTTGGGGTTATTTGGGCGGGAAAAAAACCTTTTTGGGGGGGGGAAATTCCAAAACCCCCGGGGCCCCCCGTAAAAACCCCCAGAGGGGGGGGGACCATTTTTTTAAAGGGTTTTTTTAAAAAGGGGGAAATCTCGCCTGGGGGGCCCCCCCCCATATAGGTTGTTTTTTGGGGGTCTAAAGGGGAAAAAAAATAGTGGGGGGGGTTTTGGGGGGGTCAATTTTAAATTTGGGCCCAAAAAAAAATTGGTTTGGGGGGGCTCTTTTCCCGGTTTTAAAAGGGTACAAGGGGCCCCAATTTCTAATGGGCCCCCTTTTCCCCCAGGGCCCCTCCCCCAAAAACTTTTGAAGTGTTCCCAGATCCCCAGAATTTTAAGGGGCAATTTTTCCCAATTTTTTGGGAGGGGCCCCCAAAGGGGGAATTTTCGGGGGCCCCCAAAAAACAAAAACCCCCGGGGGGCCCCCGGGGGGATTTTACTGTGATAACTTCTTCTTCTAAATTTTTTTTTTCCGGGTTTCCCGGCCCCCTTTTTCCCGTTAGGGTTGGGGGCAAAACCCGGGTGTTTCGAAAAGGGGAAGGGGGTTTTTCCGGGGCCGGGGTTTTTTAGCCCCCCCCAAAGGGGGGGCCCTACAGTTGGGGTTTTTCCCCCTTTTTTTTTCCCGGGGGGTTGGGGGCCCTATTTCCTTTCCCGGATCTGGGTTACGGGCGTTTAAAAAGGCTTTAAAGGGGGGGTTTTTTGGGGCAGGGGTTTTCATTGGGTTTTCCCCCACTTTCAAAAGGGGGAAAAATCTTTTCCCCCTCTTGGGGCCAAAAAGCCAAAAAATTTTTTTTGTTCAAAGTTTGGGGGGGGCAGGGGGGGAAATTTGTTTCCCCGGGTTTTTTAGGGGGGGGAAGAAAACTTGGACCCCTTTTTCCCGGGGCCCTCCCAACCAAAAAGGGGGATTTTGTCTTTTTGGGTTTTTTATTTTGGGGGCAGGAGGCGCCCCCCTTTAAATTCCCCTTTTTTTTTGGGCCCCTTGGGTTGGGTTTTTTTCTTAATTTTTTCCCCTTTTTTGTATGGGCCCCCCGGGGGGTTGGGTTGGGGGCCCCCGGCCCCCTTTTGGGGGGGAAACCCTTTTTTTTTCCAAAAAATGTCCGCCTTTTTTTTTTGGGTTGGGCCTTTTGATTTTCCCAAGTTTTGGGTAAACCCCTTTGGGGAAACACCAAAATTTTTTTCCCACTCTGGCACTCAGGGGGCCAAAAAAAAGGGCTGAAAAAAAAGAAATGGTTTTTGTTTTTTCAGGGGGGAGGGTTTTTGGGGGGGCCCTTGGGGGGCCCAAAAGGGGGGGGGGGGCCCGGGGGCAAAAGGGAAAAAAACCAAACCCCCGGGGCCCTTTTGGGGTTTTTTGGGGGTTTTTGCAAAAGGGGGCGTTTGGGGGGGCCTCCCCAGGGGGGGCCCTTTTTTTCCCTTTTAAAACTTTGGGGGGGGGAAATTGGGGGAGTTTTTTTTCCCCCTTGGGAATTTTCCCAAATTTCTTCATTTTTCCCCTCTTTGTATCGGGGGGGAAGGTTCCCCCCCCCCACCATCCCCCCTTTTGCCTCTTTTTGGCCGGGGGCCAAAATTTTTAAAGGAACCCTGGGGTTTTCCCGGGCTTCCTTTTGGGGGTATTGGTTGGCCCCATTGGTTTTTTTCTCAATTTTGGGCCCCGGGGGGGCCCCTTCCCCTTTGGGGGGGGTTGGGGCTGTTTTTTTTCCCTTTTTTCCCCCCTCCGGGGGGAATTTTTTGGGGGGGGGAAAAGACTGTTGGGAAAAAAACCCGGGGCCTTTTTCCAAGTGGGTTTGGGTTTTAAAATTTTTCCGGGGGTAGGCTTTTTTTTCTTTTTCCTCAAAAGGGGGCTGGGGGGTTTGTTCCCCCTTTTTTAAAAATTTTTTCTTTGGGGGGGGGCTGGGGAAGGGGTGAAAACTGGGCCCCTTTTTAAAAAAGGGGTCTTTGGGGGGTCTTGGGCCCCAATTTTTTGTTTTTTCTTTTGGGGGGGGTTTTTTTAAAAGGGGGGGTTTGGGAATTTTTTGGGTGCTTGGATAAAAGGGGGTTTTGTGTTCCCCTTTTTTTTGTTTTCCCCCCCAAAGGGGCCCGTAAACCCCGGTTTGGTTTTTCTCTTCCCCCCCCTTTTTCCCTTTTGGGGGGGGGATCTTTTAAAGCGCCCCTTTAATTGGGGGCCCCGGGTGGAAAACTTTGGTTTTTTGTAAACTTATTGAGGGGGGTTGAGGGTTTTGGGGCTTTTTTAGCTGATTTGGGGCCCCCTGACGGGGGCCCCGTTTTCTAACTACAGGTTTGGGGGGGGCCCCTCCCTGTATTAAGGGGGTCCCTTTTTGGGTACGTTTTTGTTCCCGGGCCCCCCCGTCCCGGGCCCCCCCCCAAAAATTTTTTCCCCATTTATCGCCCATTCTTTTTAAAATTGGGGGCCTTCTTACAGCAAAATTTGGTTTAAAACTGTTTTTTTCCAAGTGAAAAACCTGTTTGGGCCAAAAAAGGGCCCCCTTTCCCCGGGGAAAGGGAGGTTTTTGGGGGGTTTCCCTTTCAAAAAACCTTTTGGGGTTTTTTAGTTTTTGGGTTCGCCTCTTTTTCTTTTTGCTGGAAGGGGGGGAAGGAATGTGTTTGGTTGGGTTTTTGGGGGTTGAGTTTGGGGCAGGGGGGGAAAAAAAAAGGGGCCCTTTTTTTCCCTTTGGGGGCCCTTTCCCCCTGGGTTTTTTTTTTTTTGGAAACGGGAAATCAGGGGGGTTTTTTTCCTTTTTTTGGTTTTTTTGGGTTTTTTGGGGACTCTTTTTAGGGGGGCACCCCCAAAAGGGGAACCCCCGGGGTCATTTTCGTTTTGAACGCTCCTCCCGGGGCCCCCCTTTTGGGGAGGGTTTTTTTCTGGGCGAAAGGCAAACTATTGGGGAAAATGAGGAAAAAAGGGGGTTTGGCGAAAAAAAAAGGGGGGGGTCCTTTCCCTTTTGGGGGACTCCCGTCCCTTAGGGGCCCCCCCCTTCTTTTTTTCTGGGGGCCCTTTAAAAACCCCTTGGGGCTTTTGGGCCTTTTTGGGGGTTTTTTGTAGGGGACTTGGGGTGATCCCCGGGGTGGGTTTTCAATTTCCCCCCGGGGGGGGGGGGGGGGGGGACCAACCCCAAAAATTTTGCCGGGAGTTTTGGGGGGCCCCAAAATTTTCCCTCCTTCCAACTTTTTTTCGAAAGGGGGGCCTTTTTTCCCCTGTCCAATTTTCCCGACGCCAAAAACGTTTTTCTTCTTTTTTTTGGAAAAAACGTCCTCAATTTTCTTTGCGGTGAGAAAGGGGATCTGGTCCTTTTTGTTGATCTGGTTGGTTTTTGGGGGGGGGGAAACCTTCCCCCTTTTTCCCCCGGGGGGAAACAAGGGGGAATTTTTTTCTTTTTTCAAAAAATTTGGGGCCCAAAGGGAAAAAAAGGGGCCCTTTTGGGTTTTTAAAATCTCTCCTTTTTAGCTTCCCTAAGCAGCTTGTTTAAAGGGGGTGAAAGGGGGGCCCGTAGCTGTCCCGCCTTTTGACTTGGGCCCTTTTTCCCCTTTTTTTTGGGGAAAAAGGGGGGTCAGGTTTTGCTTTTTTTTTCCCCAAAAAATGTGGGGACTTGATCCGTCTTTTTAAAGGGTGGGGGGTTAAAAAAAATTTTTTAAAAACTTTTTTCCTTTTTCCTTTTTTTCCCTCCCAAAATGCAGAAAAACATTTCCCCTTTTTTTTTTCCCTTTGGTCCAAAAGGTGACTTCTTCGGGTTTTGGGTTTTTTGGGGAAAAAAAGGGGCCTTTCCCTTTTTTTCCCCTCTTTTTTCTGTTTAAAGCCCGTTTGGGCAACCCTTTTTCTTTGGGGGGGCTTTTCCTTTATAAAAATTTTTAACCCTTGGGGGCCCCGTTGGCCCCTGGGGGGGTCCCATTTTTTTAAGGGGGGGGGCTTCCAGATTGTGTGTTTTTTATTTGGGGGGTCTATAAAGGTTTTGGGTTTTTTGGGTTTCTTTCCAAAAGGGGGGTAATTTTTTCCAAATTTTTTTTTGTTTTTTTGTTTTAATGGTGGTTGGGGCTTTTTTTTTTTTTAATTACAAAAGGGGGTTTTAACCCCCGGGGTTTTCCCCGCTTTTGGGGCCCCTTTTCCCCGTCGAGATTTAGGGGGTTTTCAAATTTTTTCTTTTCCAGGGGTTTTTTTTTTTGCAAAACTTGTTTCGCCAAGGGGCAGCTTTTTTCTGGGGGAGTTTCCCTTTCCCCCTTTAGCGCTTTTTTTTCTCCCCGGGGGTTTTTGGGTTTCTTTTTTTTGCTTTTGTTTCCCTGGGGTTTTTTTCCCCCAAAAAAAAGCCCTCTTCCGGGTTTTCTGGGTTTTTCCCCCCCCGGGGGCCCCGTAGGGGGTTTTTTGGGGCTTTTTTCGTTGGGTCCTTTTTGGGGTTTGGGTTCCTTTTTAGCAGCTTTAAGGGGCGGCCTTTGTGAAAAATCCCGGAAAAAAACCCTTTTTTGTTTTGGGGGGGGTCCTTTGCCTGATTTGGGGGTTTTTTTTGGGTTTTTTGGGGTGTAATTTTGTGAGGGTCTCCAAAAAGAGGTTTCCAAATTTCCGGGGTTTTTTTGTAAAAATTTTCCCGGGGGGGGGAAAAAAAAACTTTGCTTGTGGGGGCACTTTTAAAACTGGGGGTTGATAGGGGAGTTTTGAAAGGGGCTTGGTTGGGGGGGCACCCTTTTCCCCAAAAAGGGGGGTTTTTGGGGCTGTTTTTTTTTTGGGGGGGGCCTCCCGAAACAAAGGGCGTTTTTGGGGGCCGGGAAAAAGGGTAATCTGGTGTTGATGTGGTTTATCCCGGGGGTTTAAGGGGTAAAAAGGTGGGGGTTCCCTTTATTTTCTTTTTTTTTATGGGGATTGGAAAAAATGTTTTTGGGCAAAAACTCCCAAATTTCCCCAACCCTTTTTTCCCCCCCTCTTGTCCGTTTTCCCCCATTTGCCCCCCTCTCTAGGGGGGGCTGTTTTAAAAAACCAACCCCCCACCAAAACCCCAGTTGGGTTTTCTGGGTGTTTTTATTGGGAAAGTGAGGGGGGAAAAATTTCCCCCGATCTTTAGGGGCAAATTTTGACCCTTGTAGGGTCCTTTTACGTTTTTCGTTTCCCCTTAAAGGGGGCTATTCCAAAAACCCCCTTGGGAAAACTCTGGGGCCCGTTTTATTTTGGGTTTGACTTGGGGTTTTTTGTGCCCGGGGATGGAAATTCCGGGACCAAAAAATTTAACCACCCCCCCTTTTTTTTTTTTTTTTTCCCCACGGGGGCCAAAAACCTTGGTTGGGGGCCCCCCGTAAAAACCCCCCCCCTGAAAAAAAAACGGGGTTTTTTTCGGGCAAAAAGTTGGGGCTTTTTGGGACACATTTTTCGATAAAACAAAATATTTTTTTTTTGATGGGCCCCCTTTTTGGCCCCCCCCCCCCCCCCCCCCCCCAAAGGCCCCAAAGGGTTTTTTTTTTTTTGCCCCCAAAACCCCCTTTTTTTGGGATTCCCCCCTGGGGGGAAGTTTTAAAGGGGATTCTTTGGGGGGGTTTTTTTTTTTTTTGGGGATTTGGGGAAAAGGGGGGGGTGAGGGTTTTTCCTTTTTCGTCGCAAATTTTGGGGGCATTTCAGAATTTTTTTTTGTCTGGAAACCCAAACCGGGGCCGGGGTTTGGGGGGGGGGGGGCCCCCTTTTTAGGGGATTTGGGGGGCCCGGGGTTCCCGGGGACCCCCGGGGGCCCGGGGGTTTTCCAAAAAAGGGGGGGAGGGCGCCAAAAATTAAAAAATTTTTGGGGGGACGGGCATATTTTTGGAAAAAAAAGGGGTTTTATGGGGGGGTATCGGGGGGGTTTTCCTTTTGGCCCCCCCGGGGGGCCCGGGTTTACCTCCCCGGCGGGGGGTTTTTTTTCCCGGGGTTTTCCCTTTTAAAACCCCTTTGTTTTCTTTTGGGGCCCCCGTTGGGGGGGTTCCTTTTGGGCCCTTTTGGCAAAAAAGGGGGGGATTGTTTTTTCCCGGGGTCCCCCCCCCCCCGGGGGGGAGAGGTTTTTCCCCCGGGGCCTCGGGGAAAACCCCTTTGATAAAACCCCCCGTCATGGGGGGGGGCCCAAAAATGGGGAAATTTTTTATGGGGGGGAAAAAACCTTTTTTCCCCCGGGTTGGGGAACCCCCCCCCCTTCCTTTGGTTGGGGAAAAAATGGGCCATTTTGGCCCCCGGGGGGACTGCTTTATTTCTTGCCAGGCAAAGGCCCTGGGACTTATATCGCAGCTAAACCCCCCCATAATTCTGAGGGGGCCCATTCCCCCTATCGGCCCACCCGGGGGAACCCCGGCCGAGGGTTGGGGGGGGATTGGGTCGCCCCCACTACTTGAATTGGTTATATTTATTTTCCGGGCAGGGCCTGGTCCCGGTGTTGATGAATCTAAGACCCGTAATTGTTTCATTTGCCAAGTGTGATCTGTTAAATTTTTTCAAAAAAAACAACAATTCTTGCACAATAAAACCACCAACGTCAGGCCAATTAAAAATTAACTGATCGTTGATTAATCGGCCCCATCGTTTTTTGGCAGTTGTTAAATTCTGTTCCAGGCTTTTCTCTGCGTAATTTTCCATAGTCGGCGTTTTTCAGATATGGCCTCCGCCCCTAAGGCGGCTTGTAAAAGGGATCCACGGTCTTTTATTTGTGGCAGCGCTTGGGCCTCATCAAACCTGGGGTCACCACCGGGAGGTTTACCATGTAATTTCCATAAGGGAATAGACACCCTTTTTTTACGTTAACTTTAAAGATGGGGTCGGAAAAAATATATTTGTTTAGTGATTGGGGGGGGGGGGGGAAAACCAGTTCTTTGGCAGGTGATTTCTGCTTAAAACTTACTTTAAACCTTTCCCCCATTCAGAGTGCTGGGGGGCAGGGGGGCACAGAGGGGGGTCATAGGGGAAGGGATAAAAAAAAAAAAAACCAGTCTAACAGTTTAAAGGTCCATGTACTTTTCTGATGTCTTGTGCTTATTTATACAAGGGCTAACCCTCTTTTAACATTTTCAGGGAAAAAGTTATTTTTGGCTTGCAGGGGATTAAAGGTGGGCGGGAAATCGTAAAGCCCGCCCATGTTTATGAAAAAGGGGAAAGATTGGCTGTTTTCACCATTTTTTTCGGGGGGGTTCCAAAACCCTTTGAGATGGAAAGATTGCCCCAAAATCTGTTATGCGCAGCCCCCCTCTGAATTTTGCAGGTTTTAAAATGTGTGAAAATTCGTTTGGGTCTCTCCACTGTTTGGGGGTTTTTGGCTTCCCGCTTTTTTTTGATGTTCGCCCGTCTTTTTTTACTGTTGGGTGTTAGCTCTGAGGCCCGATCAAAAATTAATTTACAGGGCATGTTGGTTGTGGGGGCTGGGGATTTTCATAAAGGCGCTTTTTTGGTCTTTCGGGAAGTCATCTAATTGTCTGAGGAGAATTCAGTAGTTGATTGGGATGAAATTTGAATTTTGCGGAAAGGGTTTGGTTTTTTTTCAATTCTGCTCCAAAAATTCGACCCAAAGGCCCTGCGTTCGGGGATCTCTGTAATAATATCCTTCTGGTTCTGTGTGTTGGGCCACCTCCATTTCTGGAAACCTAAAAAACAGCAAAAAAAACAAATGCATTAAAGGGTAACAAAGATTCTGATGGTGGGTTTTATTATTTGGTTGGGTTTTTTTTGTTTCATTTGTTGGGGGCCGTAGTTTTTAACTGTTTGGGCAAGAATTGTGTGTGTGTGTGTGTGTCAGGCATTTTTTTAAGGAAGACTACGTTATTGGGGTTTCTTTTCATCTGCCAGTTTGTTTGTTTTAACATTTCTTTTTAAAAAAACTTAACCTTTCTTTTAGGGGAAAAAAAACCCCGGGGGCGGGGGCGTAAAGGAAGGTTCGGTTTTTTTTATCCAGTCTTTAAATTATAAAAAAAAAAAAACTTTTAACAATTTGCTTTTATGTTCAAAAGCCAGCTTGGCCCCTTCTTATAGATGGGGGATTTTCTGACCCAAAAAAAAAAAACCATCCCTTCTTACAAAAAAGCTCTTTGGTTTTAAAAAATTTTTGTTTTTTTCAATTGTAGTATAAAGCCAGAAATAGGTCTTGCTAATTGAATCTTGATTAATAAAAAATCATTTTAAAAAAATTGGGCTCTTGGAAAAAAAAATAAAACCGGCTGGCAAAACCAGAAATTCAAAGGGTCTTTACAATTGGAGGCGTTTAAGTGGAACTCGCATAAAAGGTAGGGGGCTTTTGGGAGGAGATCCTTTAGGGAGGGGCGCCTAGATTTGTCTTTTACGGAATCCCCCAGGGTGTATTTTTTTTACGCTTTTACGGTTTATTTGGGTTTTGGTTTTTTTGTTCTTCAAAATTGGGTCGGATTACTTTCTACGGTCCACTGGGGAAAAAAGGTTATATTGTTATTTAAGTTTAGCTCATTTATTATTTACTGCCCTATTTAATTTGGAAAAACTTTCTGGTTGTGGCAATTGAATTTTTTAAAAACAGGGTGTTTTTAAATTGGTGGCCCAAAAAAAACAACACCACTTTGGGATAAAACAATAAGTTGTCTTTTGAAAATTTATGTATTATTTAAAGGGGGTACTGCTCGTTTTAACTTCTAGCTCTTTCTCGGGGGGAGAGGAAAAGGTTAAGAAAAAAAATTGGCCGGGACTATTAGGAGGGAGTATTTTGGGGGCCTTGGTCTTAAAATTCTGGGATTTTTCAAGGAAACCGGTTTCCTTTTCAGGACCAGGCCCGGAAAGCCGGGGACGCAATTTCGGCTTCTTTCGGCTTGGCATTGGTTAAACTGTTGTAAAAGCATGTAAAATCAAAAGCCCAGTTCAGAATTAAAAGGTTCCGCGATTATACTTTCATTTTAACCTTTTTCCTTTTCATTGTCTAGTTGGAAAAAAATAAACCCAGGGGACTAGTATTTCTAAATTATCAAATTCGCGGGGGGGGTTTGTTATATTATTCCAAATCTGACATGCCAAAACAAAAAAAAAACATCTTTTACTTGGCGGGTTAAAAAAATTTGGTAGAGGGGACTATGGGGAATTTTAGAGAATTAGGGCCGATGGTTGTTTTTTTACGCCTTTTTCTTGGAAAAACGGCTTGAGGGGCTTTATGATGTCCATGGCTAGTTCACTTTGGAACATTATTGCCCAATTTGGTTTTAAGCATTCCAAAAAAAAACGGCCCCCTTTGTGGGGCGGTTCTATTTTTTAAAAGGGCCAATAAAAATTAGGGTTAATACAAAAAAAAAAAAAATAAAAAAAATTAACTAAAAATTTAGCTTAATAAATTTATTTAACTAAATTTGAAGGGGGTAATAAAAAAAAAAAATTAAAATACTAAAAAAAATTTAAGTTAAAAAATTGAAATAGACTGTTTCCTTAACAGAGTTAATGCAAAAAAAAAAAAAAACAAAGACCCCAATTCAGGCGTCAATCCTTCGCCCCGCCACCCAAGGCAAGCCCCCCCATAATATTTAAAAATACTAAAAAAAAATTTTTGCAATTTACCCACTTTTTTTATAACCTGGGTTTGGGGCCCAAAAGGGGAATCTGGCATTTTAATGATTACGTTTGGGTTTTTAAACCACTTTCACGGGGAATATCTGTGTTTTGTCTTTTCAAAAAAAAGATCCGGTTAATTTACTTTTCGGTTCAAACTTTGTTTCTTTTAAACTTCTTTCTTTTTCAAATTTTTAAAAGGGGCCCCCCCCTATGCTTCCATCATTAAAAAACTCTTAAGGCGGCAAGCATTATAATTTTTAAAGCTCTGTTAAATAAAAACTTTTCTTTTGGTCGTTTTCATTTTTTTTTAAAAAGGCCCAAATAATTATAAGGTAATAACAATAAAATTAAAAAATTCGGGGGCCTCGGTTTTTTGGGTTTAGTTGTAAATTCGTTTGCAAAAAGGGGGTTCTGCTTTAGCAAAATTGGTTTTTTTTCTTTTTTTCTTGAAATTTTGCCATCAGCGTTACTTTTACCTGTTGTGGGAAGTAAAAAAGGTCTTTTTTTCTCCATTGTTCTTGTTGGAGGGTCGATCTTTTTGGGGGCCGTCTGTTAATTATCGCCCGGGTTTCAAGCCAATATTCGCATCGTTTTTTAAAATTCTTTTCGTTTTCTGTTACTTTTTTTTTCCCCATTTTCCAGTAAATAATGTTTATTTGGCTTATAATCAGCCTTAATGAAAATTGGAAGTTTTTTGCTGTTTGCTAGAGCTTTAACTATTGGGCGGTTGTGCTTTTGGTAATCTTGGGTGTTAAAAGGCTTCTTTTTTAAACAAATAAAAAAAACCAGCCACCATTTTTACCAAAATCGTGGGGAACATGGCAACAATAAAATTAAAAAAAAAAACCCCAAAAAAAACAAAAAAACACTCCCAAAAAAAAGCCTTATGGGATATCGGATTGGGCCCCCCCAAACCTTCCAGGTAGCTTAAAGAAGGCCGGACACTTTAGGGGGGGGAACCCGGTGCTTAAAGGGCTGGGGCTTACAAACTTTTGATGAGGGCCGGTTGAAAATTATATAAAGAAAGGGGGGAAAAATTTTTAAAAGCCTTTTTAGCATATTTTCTTTTTAGTTAAAAAAACCACTACCTTATTACTTGTTCAAAATTCAAAACTTTTTCTATTTTCCTCTTCAAGGCTTAGTCATGTGCTTTTTAATTCTAAAACTTGCTTGGGGGACCGTTCTTTTCCATTTTAAAAACAAGATTATTTTTTTTTTTTTTTTAAATTTCCTGGTTTACAAATATTTTTCTTATTAAAAAATCCCTTTCTTGGGCAGGCCACTTTCAATTCAAAAAAAACAGAGTAAAAAAATAACCGCAATAAAAAAACAAATCAAACATTATCTTAATTGAAACAAAAATTAAAAAATAAAATCAAGCACTGTTAGTTTTTGTCTTTGTTTTCAAAAACCATCACGGGTTTTAAAAACTTTTGTCACAAGAATACAGAAAAGTGTTTTATTTTTTTCCATTTTTCCCCCCGTTTTGAAGTTAAATAACAATAAAAACAAGCCTAAGGAGGGACTCCGCCCAAAAGTTTTCAAGACCTTGTTTATTTGTTACCGGGCCTCTGATTATATCGTATGCCTTTCTGGGGCAAAAGGTTAGGGATTCAGGGGGAGAACCTTCCCCTTGGGAGTAATAAATAATAAGCGGGAAAAAGGGCTTCGTCATTTTTCTAGGGGGCAGTGATTTCTGGTTTTTGGGTTAAAAAATTCTTAAAAAAAAACAACGGTTGTTCAATTTCCCCCAACTTTCAGCTAAGGGGGGGAGGACCTTTCTTTCTCGGCGCTTATATCTTTTTACTCTACTGCAAACGAAAATTTTTAGGAGCTAACTCTGTTTTTTTAAAATTTTGGGCCCTCGGAACATTTTTTTAAAAATAAAAACAAATTTTAAATTTTTAAAAAAAATTTAAAAAAAAATTATAAAAAAAATCTGTAATAAAAAAATCTTTAATAAATAAACAATTTTTAATAGCCAAAAAAACCAAAAAATTGAAACGGGGGGGGGTCAGTTCCCGTAAGCATAGTTTTAGGCGTGCTTAAATTTTTTTTCTACTGCTCTTTTTTTTTTTTTTTAGTTTCATCCTTTTTTCCCGGGATTATATATTTTCACTTAAAACATTCTTAAAAAAAACTATCCCCTGCCCCCCTTTTATTTAAGAAAATAAGATGACTGATTTTTTAACTGCGATCTAAAGTCTTTTTTTTGACAGCATTGTATTTTTTGGGGGTTAAAAAGCCAAAAAAAGAAAAAACTAATGCGGTGGGCCCCTTCCCCTAAAGGCAAGCTTAGAAAAAGTCTTTCTTTTTTTTTTTAAAAAATTTTTCTTGTTTTGGCTGAAAAAATCATTCAATAATTTTAAAAAAAAGCGTTTTTTGGTTTCCCTCAAATAGCCTAAGTAAAAAGTTTTTTCTAAAACAGTCCTTAAAACTTTCAGTAGGGATTTAACTAAAAAAATTATTCTCGGGGCTGTTTCCAAAAAAAAACTTGCCTTTCTTTTTTTAAAAGACTTGTTTTGTTCTTAAATGGTTTTTTGGGAGAAAAAATAAAAAAAATGTTTCTCGTAATGAAAACCCCTTTGTTGTTTTGTAAACAAAATCAAAATACGAAGGGGGGGGGGGGTTTTTCCCACACCCCCGTAAATCCCACAAATAAGCGAAAAAAAGTTTTGGGGGGGTCTTTTAGGAAAAAAAGTTCAAAAAAAAATATCCCCCTTTTTTTAATAGGTATTTCTTTTCAGCTATTTTCTTCCAATGTTCAAGCTGGGGGCATAAACCCCCCCAAAAAAACGTGCATTTGTAATCTGGGCCATTTTTTCCCTCCTCTTCCTTATTAAAATTGTTATGAGTATGCCATCTGAACCCCCCCAACCCTTTTTCCACTCCCGTGCAGTCCCTTTTTTGTCCATACGTGGGAAAACTAAAAAAAACCAGGGCCCTAGTTTCCCCCCTATTTTGTCTGTTAGATAAAAACTTGAGTCTTTTCATCTAAGGTGAAAGTTTTTTTAACACACTGAATCGGCTTTTTGGGGGGTTGTCTGTCTGCCCCCGCAAAAAACTTTTTTTTATTTTTTCATCAAAAAGGTTGGTCGGGGAAAAAAATCCAGCTGAATACAACTGAAAAGGCTTGCCCCTCTACTGTGGCAAGGGACAATTGCTCAATTTTTTTTTTGTAAAAAAAAACCCCCAGATTCCCCCCTTTAAAAAAAAGCTGAGGGGTTTTTTTTGTAAATAGCAAAGGGGGAAACCCCCCCTTTTTTAGGGCCCCCTTAAAAGAAAATTTCTTTTTAGCTATTTTTCCCCGACAGGTTTTTTGCTTGTTTTTAATCGCTAGGGGTTTGTAAAAACTCTTTCAAAAATAAAACAAAAACCCCCCCCCTTTTTTTTTTACTGGTTTAAGATTTTTTCTAGCCAGTTTTTCCCCGGGTTAGTTTTAAAAAACTCAAAAATTTAAAAGAGAGATGTTTTACTGAACGTGTTATCTGGGTTGGGTCATCTGAATAAAATAAAAAACCGCCCTGTCATTTTAATGTCAGTTTTGTAAGTAATTTGTCCCCCTTAGTGCGCCCCCGGTAAATATGGCTGAAAAAGGGGTTTTTTTTAAAACAGTTTTTAAAAAATCTAGGGGGGGGTGCCCCAAAATCTGTTTTTTAAAAAAAGCTCGCGCTAATTTGCCCCGGTTTCCCCCCCCCGTTCTTCCTTTTTCAAAACTGCAGCATTAAGGGGTTGCTTAAGGGGGGGGCCCTTTGGGCTTTTGGATCCCCTGAAAAAATTTTGTCTTTTCTTTCTGTTCTAGGCAAAACCACAGGATTTTCCCGAAAAAGAGGGGTTTTAAAAAAAAGTCTTGCGCTACCCCAGGGGGGGAGAAAAAACCCTTCCCCTCTACCTTTCCCCATTTTTTAATTTTAACCATTTTTTTTTTAATTTAAAGGGCCCCCCTCCCCCCGGGTTTTAACCCAACCCGCCCCAGAAAAAAAAAAGGCATTGGGTTTTTCCCCCCCGACTAAAAATGCCCCTTTTTTTTAAAATGAACAGCCGGGCAAGTGGCCCCCGGCTTTTAAATAACATGGGTCGGGGCCCCGGGGCCCACAAAATTTCTTTACTGTTAACATTTTAAATTTGGGCCCAAATTTTTTGAGGTTTTTTTTTTACAAACGCGCAACAGCCCCTGCCCTTTATCCCCCCTTTTAAATTAGCCATTGGGGTTTCCCTTCCCCGTTTTTTTCTAAAAATGGACCCAAGGTCGAAACCTTTAAAAGGGGGTTAAATTTTTTTTAAAAACCCAAAAAAAAATAAAAAATTTATAAAAATATGGGGAAAGGGAAAAGGGGTTTTTGGGCGCTTTTTGGGAACCTTTTTGAAAAAAGAGAAAAAATTTTGGGGAAGAAAAGAAAACCCGGGTTTCCCCCTTCCCCTTTGGGGCAAGAAAAAACTTAAAAAAGGGGAAAGGAAAACCCAGGCCCCAAGGAGAGGGATTTTTAATTTCCAAAAATTACAAAAATTGTTGTAAAAATTTTTTGAAACCCATTATATAGCCATAATGGGGGGGGGGAAGGGGAAGAAAGCCAAAAATTTACTTTAAAGGTTTTCCCAAAATTTTTTTTTAACAGAAAAAAAAAAAAAATCATTTTGAAAAATTTTAAAAGAAATTTAAGAAAAGGGAAACCCCCTTTTGAAAACTTTTTTCTAAAAAAAACCCGGACCCCAAACCCATTTTTTTAAAAGAAAAGGGGGCCCCCTTTTTCCCCTTAGAGAGCCCCCCTGTTTTTTAAACCCAAAAAGGCATTTAAAAAATTTTTTTTTTTGGGGGGAATTTCAAAGGGGTAAAAAGGGCTGTTTTGGCCCTTTTACAAAAAATTTTTAAAAGGCAAAGGTTTTTGCCACCAGCCCCTAAAAAATGAAAAAAATCCCTTTTCAAGAAAATTAATTTCCCCAAATAGCAGAAAAAAATTTAAAAAACAAAAAAAATTTTGGGGCCCTTTTTTTTTTTTAAAATGAAAAAAAAAAAAATTTCCCCGGGATTTCCGGCCTTGGGCCCAAAAAAAAGAAACGGGGGGAAGTTTTGAGCCCCCGGGAAGAAAAAAAAAACCAGTTTTTTTAAAAAACAATTGATGTTTTCCTCCCCATTCCCCTTGAGGGGGAAAACCACGGGAATTTTTAAAAAAGTTTTCCCCCCCTTGGGGGGAAACCGGGGGCCCCCTTGAATGCTTTCTTTACAAAAAAAACAAACCCTTAAAAAAAAACCTTTTTGGGCCCCCCAAAATTTGGGTGAGCTAGAAAAGAGGAGAAAAAAAAGAAAAGAAAAAAAAAAAAACCCTGGTTTTGGAATGCGGATGAATAAAAAAAAATTTTAAAGGGTTAAAAGAAAAAGGCAAAAAATCCCAGGCGAAAAATACGGGAAATTTAAATGAAAAAAAGGGAAAACCCCCGGGTTTTAAAAACGTTTTTTTTTAAAAACCCAGAGAAAAAAAAAAAAAAAAAACCAAAAAAACAAAAAACCCAAAGAAAACTATAAAAAAAAAAGATTTTCATGAAAATACAAACGAAAGAAAGAAAAAAAAAAAAAGGACTCTTTTTTCAAAAGAGCGGGGAAAATTTAAAAAAAATATTTTAAAAGAAATTTAATTAAAAAAAACCCTTTTGGGGTTTTTTTTTCCCTTAACCCTTACACTTTTTTTTAAAAGGGCTTTAAAACTGGCGGTGGGGGCCCAAACAGGGGCCCCAAAGTAGCTGCCCCCCAAACCCCCCCAACCCCCCCCAAAAAAAAAGTTGGATTAGAAAAACCAAATTTGCACCATCCGGCAAAACCTAAATTTAAAGAAAGTTTAGCTGCCAAAAAGCGCTTTGAAAGCCCCACCCCAGCCGGGCAAATACTAAGCCCAGTGGGTTTGGTATTTTAGTTTTTTTTTTGGGGATTTTGTCCTACCATAAGGCAAAGTGCTGGTTTTTATATGGCCCGACCATATCTTTGGTGGGGGAACCCTTTTTGGGTTGCCCTAGGCTTGCCCGGTTATTTATTTTAAATTTTTTTTAGTTGAAATAACGTAGGGCCTAATTCCCCAGTTAAAAGGTTATAAAAAACACAACAAGGGCTGTTCCCCCCTTTTTCGCTAGATGTGGGTGGGGTTCCCTGTCCGGGGTTGAAGGGGTTACAATCAACAGGCCCCGGGCCCGCTTTTATCTGGCTGCTTTTTAATAACTGGGGGGGGGTCCGCTTTCAGGGCCCTGGAATAAACTTTTTTCTTCAAAAATGGCTATGGCGCGGGCCCAACCCCTATTGGTTTGTTATTTAAAGCCCCTTTGATTGTGTGGGGTCCTAAAGATTTTTTTTGATTCGTCACCCCCCCCCTTCCGCCTAAATGAGGATTTTCATTTATTAATAAATCCTTGTAAAAACAATGCCAATCTGGCAGTCCCTAAAGGTTCAGAAGGCAAGCAAAATGTATAATCCAAGACCCCACCCAAAACAAAGTACACAACCTTTTTTTGACCTAAGCTAATGGCCAAGAACGTATTTTTTTGGGTACCTATTGTAGCAGGAAAGGCAAATCAACAGCAAGAGTTAATAGCAAATTCCCTTTTCTAAATTGGGCCTAGAAATGTTTTCTGGCGGGTCCAAAATCCCTTGTTAAGATTGATCCACCTATGCTTTAAGAAACCCCTTGGCTGTGCTTGCCGATTTTTTTTTTTTTTTCCCTAATAGGCAACCAAACGGAACGGTGCCGTAATGGAGTCACCATATTAGTTCACCACCCACCCGCCCCACACCTTTTGCACACCCTCCTGGAAAATGTTTTAGACCTTTACTTTCCATCCAAGATAAATGTTATGCCCAGGCCATTGGGGGTTGGTTATTTTTTGTTTTCTAATTAGATCCCCCCAATTCCCTAAAACCTTTTGTTTTGGTATTTGGCTTTAAAAGATGTGTGGCTGGGCCCAGATAGTCAAAAATTAATAACCTCCTCTAACGCATTGGAACCCCAACAAATACAAAGGTGCCCCAAACCCGTGATTTGCGGTCCAAACTTTTTTTGTCCCCCTAAAGTTTTTTATTTTTGAATTAGGGGTTTTTTAATGTTAAATTTTCGTTGCAATGATTCTTTTCCATATGCATTATTGGGTTCCCCATTGGTCCCCCCCTGAGAAAAAATGGAATTAAAACCCCCGGCGGTTTGGGGTCCCAACCGTAGGGGAGGCCGTAAAACGTTGTAGTTTTCCCCAGTTAGTATGGCCCGGGCCCCCTAATACTGGATAAAATAAACATGAAAGGTAAAATATACAGAACCTTTAACTAAAGAGGTTTTTTTTGGGGTGGTTTTAAATTGGTTTTGTAATATGGACAAAAAAAAAACACCGCAGCCAAGTGGTGAAAGCCGTAAACTGCAAAAAATTTAACTTTGATTCTGGTAAAAAAGCCATGGGAAAAAAAGGAAAAAGTTTTTAGAACCATGCTGGATTGGCAACTCTTTTTTCACTCTTTAATTGGGGATTTAAAATTATCCTAGTTTTAGTGGGTTTTTTTTTACAGTCTGGGACCTTAGAAAGCCATATGAATTGTCAATCCACTGCGAATGGGTTAGGTTAACTAAAAGGTTCCCCCCCAAGATTTGGGCTTTCCATAAACCCCCCCTCCTACATCCGTAAGTGGCCGCTTTTTCATTTAATATTTTTAAAAATGTGTTTCCATTTTTTAAATAGTTTTTTTAAAAAAGGATTTAAAAAAAGGATTTACATTTTAATATTAACTATAACAAAAACCACAAGTTTGTTGTTTATCCTTAAAGTATATCCCAATATAACAATTAGGCGCCGGTAAAAACAAATAGTAGGGGTTTTGCTGCTTAAGAAAAAATTGGGGTATTTAAAAGTAAGTGGTTTTAATATATCTTGAAATAAGCCTCAGAAAATAAACTAGGATTTAAGTATTAGTAAAATGAAGGGGGGCACAATTTCAAATAACTCCAATTGAAAAAATACTCAGAAGGCTTATTACAGCTTTTTGTTTCTTTAAAAAAGAAGTATTTTTAACGAATTAGGCCAAAAATTTGCCTAAAAATTAACGAAGCAAACCTCAGAAATTACTATGCCAATTTTTCACTCAGAAGAAAAAAAGAGAAATACAACTTTTTTCCCCTAAAGGGCCTTTGGGGCCTAAGAAAATCTTTGGGGAATTCCCCCAACAGTACTAGCAAGATCCCCTTTATAAATTTTAAAAGTACAAGAAGAAAAACAATCTATTCAATTTTGAAAGGTAAATGGAACCATGTGATATTTTTTTTTCTCGTTTAACCCGAATGTTGTAATGTTACATTTAACGAGAGTTTAAAAAAACAAGTACTAATTTATTTAAAATTGATGGGCAAATCCATCTAACAGTTCCTTAGGAGTACTACCATCAATATAAGGCCCGGCGGTTTTTTTTTTTGCGATTAGTCCATTTATTTTTTAAGCCACATTTGGTTAAAGACAGCCCGGTTTAAAAGAATTAAGTAAGTTTTGAAAAGGGGCCTATAAATTCAGTTTGTGTGGTAAAAAATAAACAAACCCAAGGAAAGGAAGGCCCCGTGTAGTTTTTTATTTAGTTTTTCTGGATTTTGTTGGTAGTGGGGCCTGGGGAAAAAGTAGGAAAAAGATTAATCCAGAAGAGGAGAGAGAACCCTGTGATTTTAATTGCGGGCCCCCTCCTAAATCCCAACACCATCCCTTTGTTTGTTTGCAAACGAAGACCCCCAAATTTTTTAAAAATAACGAATTACGTTCAATTTATGGAGGGTTTTTTTTGCAAAAATGTTTTTTTTTTTACATTTTTGAATTGAAGAAAAAGGTTTTTTTGCTTAGTTTTTGGGCAAAAAGAAGCCAATGATGATGTGACGAGAATTTTGCGTTTGTGAAAATTGGAGGGAATTTCGGGCAAAAATAAGATAGTTGGGGGTTAGAGCCCCCGCATATTACAGTCCCCCCCCACCCCCCCCCTAACATCCTGGGTACCCCCCACCGCCTTACCACCTGTGGGTTTTATTTATTGAGAATTCCAGTATTTATGTGGTGAATTTGGATTTTGGAAATCTAACCAGGTGGTCCCCGGCGACAGTAAACGTGGTGTGGTGCCCTGGCAGGAATTTCTTGTTCCGACATTCCTTGTCCGTACAATAATTCCCAAAATTTTGTAAGAGGGGGAAAAACCAAAAAAAAACCCCCACTAAAGGGTTTTCCCCAAAAAATGGTTTTTAAACCCAAAAATTTTTAAGGGAATGTTTTTTAAAAAGACCATCCCGAGAAGGGGACGGAAAAATTTTTAAAACGACTATAACTTTTTACGGGCAAAAAACAAGACTTTTCCCTTTGGAAAATTCCCCCCCGGAAAAAAGCCCCACGTACAAAAAGGGGGCCCCTTTGCTTCCTTTTAAAGGAAATTGTACCGGGAAAGAAGACAAAAAAAACCCTTTTTGGAGTGAATTAAAAAAAGTGAAAATGGAAAAATCCCAAAAAAAAGGTTTCCCCCCGAAACATCCCAAAAAAAAAGTATTTTGAACGAAAAAAATGTTCCCCTTTCGAGTAGTTAAAAGGGGGAAAGGTTTTCCCAGTTTTTTGGGAAACCCAATGTGGTTTTTAAGAAACCCATTGGTTTTTGTGTTTTTTTAAAAACCTAAAAAGTCACAAAAACAGAGACAGAGAAAAAATTTTGTGCAAAAAAACAAAATTTTTGGGCCCTTTTAACCCTCTACCTTTAAAAGTTTGAAAAATTTGTACCTCCCCCCCCACTTTTTTTCGGTAAAGGGAGAAAAATTTGTGGTTTTGTTTTTTGGGGGATGATTTGCCCCCTTTGATTCAGAAAAAAACAATTGGGGGAAATTTTTTAAAGGGCCTTTTCCAGGATGTTTTTAAATTGTTCCCCCCGGGGAAACCCGGGGAAAAGAAATTTTTGGGAACCCCAAAAAATACCCTTGAAAAGGGGAAAAAAAAGCCCCCCCAAGTAAAACCCCTACCCCCCCTCCCCTTTGCGAAAAAAAGGTTTTTTTCAAAAAAGGGGTTTCCCCAAGTTAGCTCGGGTTGAAAAGGGTTTTTGGGGGACCCAAAAAACCCGATGGCTCCCCCGGGGGCGGTTTTTTTTTCATCGATTAAAAGGAAGTTAAAACAAAAAACACCTGTGTTTTTTTATGCCCGAAACCCCCTTTTCCCAAAACAAATTAAAGGGGAAATTTTTTTTCAACTGTCCCCGAAGGAAAAAAATTTTTTGTTTTAAAATAGATTTTTTAAAAATAAAAAGGGGGGTTTTTGGAAAAAAAACCCGATGGGCCTTTTAAAAGCCCAAAAAGGAAAAAAAAAAAAACTTTTTTGGGAAAAAAACCCCCTTTTTTGGGCCCGTTTTTTTCCCCAAAAAAACCCCCAAAAAAGCCTTTGGATTACAAAAACGCCCCCCCGGGGGCTTTTTTCCAGAAAAAGGGTCGGCAACCCAAAATTCGGGGTTTTGGGGGGAGTAAAATTTTTTTTTTTATGAAATTTTTTTCTTTTTTTCCAAAATCCCCTGGGAAAAGAAAAACTTTCCCCCGAAAAAATTTGGAAATGTTTTTTTTTTTTTTTTTTTTTTTTTTTTTTTTTAAAAACCCCGGGGGAAAAAAAATTTTTTTTTTCCCGAAGCTAAAAACCCAAAACCCCCCAAAAATTTTGTTTCTGGGGTTCCCCAAAATCCCCCTTTTGGTTTTTTTTGGGGGCCCCTGTCCAAAATTCCCGGGTTTGGGGGGGAAAGCCCCCCCCGACGAAAAAAAAAAATAGAAAAAATTTTTGGCCCCCTTTTTAAAAAACCCCCCCCTACAAAAAAAAAAGATAAGATACTCCTTTTTTTTTGGGAATTGTTTTGTTTTCCCCCAAAATTAAAAAAAAGGGAAAAAAAAAAAAAAAAAAAAAAGGGTTTAAAAACCCCGGGGAAAATTTTGGGTTTTCCCCCTTTTTGGAAAAAAAAAAAGCCCCCCCTTTTTTTGGAAAAAAGGTTTAAAAAAAAAAAAATTTTTTTTAAAAAAAAAAAACAAAAAAGGGGTTTTTTAAAAAAAAAAAAAAAAAAACCCCTTTGGTCAGTTTGAGTTTTCCCCGAAAAAAGCGGGAATGTTGGTTTTTAAAAACCCCCCCAATTCTTTCCCTTTTGGGGGCTGGTTTTTTGCCCCCCTCCCTTTTAGATGTTTTTTTTTTGGGGAACGATGCCCAATTTTTCCCAAAAGGCCCCTGGGAAAAAAGTAAAAAAATTTTTCAAAAAAAAATGGGAAAAATTTGGGTTTTTCACCCCCGTTCCCAAAATGGCCCCAAAAAAAAAAAATTTTTCCCAAAACACAAGTCCCCAAAAATTTAAAAAAAATGAGAAAAGGGGGGGTTTGGGGCCCCCTTTCCAAAATTTTTTTTTGGGGTTTTTGAAAAATTTTCCCCGAATTTCCCCCACTGGGAAAAACAGTTTTTGGTTTTTCAAACCGACCACAGGGCAAAATTTAAAGTTTTTTTTTTTTAAGTCCCCCGGCCCCCGACCCAAAAAAAAAAGCAAAGGCCCCGTTAAGATGGGGGTTTTTTTTCCCCTTTTCGGGTTTCAAGTTTTTACTTTTACCATTTTCCGAAATCAGAAACCCCCCCCTGGCAAAAAAAATTTTTTTTCCCGTTTTGGGGCCCCCAGGGGCAAAAAAAATCCCTTTTGACCCCGTTTAACCGGCGAAAAAAAGGAAAAAAATGTTCTGCGTTTTTTTTTTTTATTGTGGGGGCAGACTTTTTTTTAATTTTGCTGTTTTTTTTTTTCCCCTTTTTGGAAAAAAACTTTTTGACATTTTGGGCATGTTTTTGCCCCCTACTGTCAATTCCCCGAAAATTAAAAAATAAAATTTGGGATTGAATCCCTTTTTTCCCCCCAAAAAGGGCCCAAAATGTATTTGGGCAATTTTGGTTCCCCCATTGTTGGAATTTACTTTGTGAAAAGGGGTGGGGAAAAATTTTTTCTTTGAAAGTTTGGGGTTAAAAAGTGTTGTTTTTTTTTTTTTTTACGTCCGGGGTTTTCCCTTTTGGGAAAAACGAAAAAAAAGTGTTTTAAAATTTCGAGTTTGGGTGTTTTAAAAATTTGTAAAATTCCCCCTTGGCCCCCGGAAAAAAAAAACCTTTTTCCCCCCTTGGGGGGAAAATTTTTCCTTTTATCAAGTTTAGTCATGAGGAAATTTTTCTTTTTTGGGGAGGTTTTTTGGGGCAAAATTTTTTGAAATAGGCCCCCAAAAAAAAAAAAAATGTTTCCTTTTGGTTTTGGGGGGATAAAAAAAAAAGGTTTTGGCCCTTTTTTGGGAAAAATAAAGTATCAATTTTAAAAGGGTTTTTTTTTTGTTGTGTAATTGTGATTTTGGGATGGGAGTTAAAAAGAATTTGTTTTTTTTTTTTTTTTTTTTTTAAAAAGGAAAAAAAAATGGTTTTTTTTCATTTTTTTTTTCAAACCCAAGAATTTTTGGAAAAAATTTTTTATTTTGGGAAATTCCCTTTTTGAAGGGTTCCCCTAAAGGGGTTTTTTTATGCATTGGGTGGAAAAATTCCCTGGGGTAATTTTAAACCAAATTTAAAATTTAAATTTAAATTTGGTGAAAAAAGTTTATTTAAAATAAAATTGTTTAAAAGGGTTTTTTAAAAAAAATTTCTTGGGGGAAAAAATTTTTTTTTTTTTTTTTTTTTTTTTTTTTCCCCCCCGGGATTGGGGGGGGGGGGGGTTCCCTGTTTTGTGCCCTTTACAAAGGGGACCCTTTTTGAAATTTTTCCCCCCCCCGGGAAAAGGGGGGTTTTTTTTTATTATAAAAACCAAATTTTCCCCCCGGGAAAAAAAAAAGGATAATTTTTTGTGGGGCCCCCCAAAACCAAGGGGGGGATAGTGGGGGCGCCCGTGGGGTTTTTTAGTGTAAGGGTGGGGTTATTGGGGTTTAAAAGGACGGCGTTTGTTTCCCTTTGGGGCAAGTAAAAACCCCAAGGGGGCCGGGTTAAAATTGCCCGGGAAGAGTTAAAATGAGTTTAAAAAAACCCCCAAAAAATGACTCAGGGAAGGAAACGCCCGGGGGAAAAGGAAAAAAAAAAAGGGGGTTTGGAAAAAGGGATTTGGGTTGGGGAAAAAACCCCGCCAGACAAAAGGTTTTGGGGTTTTGGAAAAAAGGCCCAAAAAAAGAGATTTCCCCCCCTGCAAATTCCCCCCATTTAAACCCGGTGAAAAATTTTAAAACAGATGGGGAAAAGAAAAAGAGAGAGAAGTTAAAAAAAAAAAGGGAAAAAAAAAGGGAAAAGAATTTACTTTTTTTTATTCCCGATTTTGAAATAGGAAAATTCTTACACGGCCCTTTATTCGTTTTTCAAACCCCCTTCCCCCGGTGGGGTGGGCAAAAAACCCCCAGTTTAAAAGGACAAGCAAATTGGGGCCCGTTTTCGGAAAAAAAATTTTTTTTGGGGGGCCCCAGTTTCCCCGGGGGCCCCGAAAACCCAATTTCGGGAAAAAAGGGAAAAGACCCCAACTTTCCCCTAAATTTTGGGGGAGAATTTAAAGGAAAATTTTTTTAAAAAATTTTTTTTTTTTAAAACCCCCAAAAGAATGTTTTTTATTGTCCCCCCCCCCAGGGTTTGGGGAAAACCCGTTTAAAAATTTTTAAAATTTAAAACCCCCCCTTTTTTTTAATTTTTTTTTTGGAAAAAAATTTTAAAAACATTTGTTTTTTTTCCAGTGAAAAGGGGGAAAAAACCCCTTAAACGAAGGGATTTGTGAACTAAAATTTTTGTTAAAAAAATGGGGGATGAAAAAAATTTTGGGCCCCGCCCCAGTGGAAACTTTGGGGAAAAAATTTTTAAACCCCCCATTTGGAAATGGAGGGGAAAAAAAAGATTTTTAAAAAATTTTTTGGGGAAAATTGTTAATTTTTTCGTTTTTTTTGTAAAATTATTTTTCCCCGGGGAAAGGGGGGGGAAGGGGAAAAAAAAGTTAAATTTTTGTTTTGCCCCCTTTCCCCGGTTGTTTTTGGGGGGGGCGCGTGTTTGGGGACGGAGGGGAAAAGGCCCGAGCTTTTAGTTGGGGGGGTGCCGCATTTGGTGCCCCCAGTTTTGACATAATGCCCCAAAACGGGACCAGGTGTTTAAATTTTTTTTTTTTTTAGTTTTTTTTTAAACGGGTAGCTGTATTTCCCTCTTTAGGATCGGAAAAGATTCATGTAGCCCCCCTTTCCTTTCAAAATTCCAAACTGAAAAAAACTCAAAAATTTAAAGGAAATTTTTGGGAAATAAACCGGGCCCCCCAGCAAGGTTTTTTTTTAAAATGTTTTTTTAAAAAGGAGTCCCCAAACCCAAATTTTTATCCATTTCTAAAGGGGTTTTCCCCTTTTTAAAAAAGGGGCGTTTAAAGAACAAAAGGGGGGGAAAAAAAAGTTTTGGGGTTTTCCCCCTGTCCCCCCCAAATTAAACCCGGGGGTTTTTTTTAAAAAACTTTTTTTTTTTTAATTGGTTTTTCCCTTTTTTCC
>JAMYXO010002279.1:0-24579 GCA_033310375.1 Conus canariensis
TGTCTGTGTGGATCAGTCTGTGTGTTTTTATGTGTCTATGTTGTTTTTCATATAGCTACAAATAATCACTAGCCAGTTAGAGATTTTTCTGTTGGATGAAGCTGAATGTGAATTAAAAGAAAGAAAAAAAAATGTACGCCAGATGAAGTCATCGGAACTTTCGTCGACTGAGTCTTTAGAGAACAGGGGGAGAGTATATATGTGTACACATGTTGGTGTGTGGACACACAACATGCTGTAAAACCGTTACAGGCCGTTACAGCCGTTGATAACGGATATAACGGAAAACTAAAACATCAGGCATCATCCGTGATCCATAATGAATATACCTACAAATTTCAGAAAGATCGGCCCAGTAGTTGTGTGTGTGTGTGTGTGTGTGTGTGTGTGTGTGTGTGTGTGTGTGTGTGTGTGTGTGTGTGTGTGTGTGTGTGTGTGTTTGAGTGTGTGCATGCTGAGTGAGTGCGCGCCTGCATGTGTGCGAGTGCATGTGTGTGTGTGTGTGTGTGTGTGTGTGTGTGTGTGTGTGTGTGTGTGTGTGTGTGTGTACGTGTGATGAGGAAAAATCTTAAGTAAGAATTAAACTGTAAAAAAAAAAAGACATCAAAAGTAAAAACAAACAACTGTACAAAAAAAAAATCATGAAACAGCAATTACAGGATTGAGCCAAGTGGGCTTAACATAAGAATTCGTACAAAATTTAAGAGAGACATGGTATCCTGGAATATGCACTTTGAAGCATCCTTTCTAAATTCTGACAAATCGGAATCAAAGTAGGGGCAAAATTATAGAACGTGTGTTGTTGTACAATTATCAAGGACGCCGCAAGCACATCGAATATTCTTGACATATTTTGTTCTGAATGCATTTATTTTTAACCGAAATAATAAGGAGAGAAGTTGTTTACTGTGTCTTGGATATAATCCTATGTTTGTATTACGGTTTACTGGATTTACTGAGAAAGCCCTTTTTAAAAGATTACTTGCTCGGGAGTTCGTACAACAAAGTATGGAAGAGTCGGGTTTGTATATTCGGGGGAGAACACTTTCTTTGTAGTATTCCTCAAATTTTTCAAAAGAGGCTCTTTGTAAAAGAGAATATCCTTCATGTAAGCTCAAGGGAATATGAATAGTAGCCGTATTGTCAGAATTGTTTGCACCTGCTCGAGCAATCCTGTCAGCCCATTCATTTCCGGATATGAAGCAATGGGAAGGAACCCAATAAAAATTAACTGTTATACCTCTTGACATAAGGTTAAGTATTTTAATTTCTGATATGATTTCAGCATGATTTTTTTAATTTGTAGATTCTAAAGCTTGAAGAACAGACTTAGAATCTACACAGAAAAGAATACCATAAAAGTCAAATGATAAATCATTTATGTACTCTACGGCCATTAATATTACTATTAGTTCGGCTGTAAAAATAGACAGAATTACCCCAAGATGAAAGGACTTCTCAATTTTTAAAAATGGAATGACAAAGCATTATTGTTTAATAAAGACCCATCAGTATACTTTTACGAAGTGACGATAACAATCATTGATATGTGATTTTGCTTCGCAAGCTAGAATATTAATGGTATGAGTTTTAGATATAGTAGTATAGTCATAATCAAATTTCGGTTTGAAGAGCTCCCAGTACGGAGCTTATGGGAAAACGCACAGCAAGCTTTTTATGATTGATATCTGAATTTGTCAACAAGTGAGAAGAATATGTTAGTATCGTTTTAGTGGCTCGAATGTTTGTAGCGCGTCTAGGAAAGTCTGCATCAGACTTCATATCCAGTTCCGTTTGGTTAGCACTTTGAATAGTTGAGCAGCGAAGAATGTACAGGCTAGTTCACGATGGTCATCAAGAGGTAAGACACCATCTTCATGGTATGTTCCTAAAGCTGAAGCATGAAATGGAACAGCAAGGGCTAATCTGAATGCCTTAGAATGTATACATTGAAGCTTTTTTAATAAGTACTTAGGAGCACTAAAAAAGACCTCATGTGCATATGATAATTTGGATCTAACTAAAGCAGAAGAAAGATGTATTAGACTTTTTGTTTGCTGGCCCGAACTTTGTTTACTTATAACTTTGAGCAGATTAAGAGATTTTCTCGCTTGATTTATTATATGTTCCAAGTGAAAGTTCCAAGAAAGTGTGTGTGTGTGTGTGTCAAAGTCAAAAGTCAAAGTCAAAATTTTATTTTCAGATGGAACATTGAATAAGCAATAAATCTGCTTTTTTACATCAAGCCATCCATAAAAAAAAAAAAAAATCGGTGAAACAACGAATAATCACAGAAATTTATGAAAGTCAGAGATAACAACAAATAGAAACCAGAGAAGAAATGGATGGGGGAGGGGGGGGGGAGGGGAGAGGTGGGGGAGGGGGGGAATAGGGAGTGTACAAATGAGAAGGGGAAATTCCAGAAAGTAAGAGAGAGAGAGAGAGAGAGAGGAGGAGAGAGAGAGAGAGAGAGAGAGAGATTGGTTATATACAATATGTACATTGTCTTCACAAATGTGCACGGTACGTATACTCCAAGAATACTGTCGACACTGACATACCCTTTCCTTTGAGGCACACTCACTCATGCACGAGCATGTACATAGATATACATATACACATGCATACACTGTGAAAAATCATAAAACCGTATTTCAAAGGGTTAGGGAAAATGTAAGTTATGAACCATTCATGAGATACCTTTTCAGATTATTTTTAAACTGGATTTTATTGTTTATACTTTTAAAGCGTGTTGGCAACTTGTTCCATACATTTCCACCAGAGTATAAAAAACTAGATTTATAAAGATTATTTCTTGGTCTAGGAATAGATAAAAAATGATTGTGTCTATGGATGTTAGTTTTAAATGTGTCGCTTATCTTTTTAGGAACATTGCCGTGTACAACATTATGCATACATACTGCCTTATTGAACAAAAGTCTGTTGTGGAAAGTTAATATATTAAGTTTTTTATAATCTTCTGTAGTCAGAGTGCTTGATCTTAACAATACTAATTTTAGTGCTCTTTTGTACATTCGCTGAATCATTTTTAAGTTGGTTTCACTGCAGCTGTCCCATAATGTCGATGCATAATCAATTATTGATAAAATGTGAGCACAGAAGAAAAGCTTACGAGAATGGGTATCAAGGAAATTCTTAATCTTGGCTAGCTGAAGTAATTTTTTTGAAAGACGTTTTCCCAGTGACTTCGTATGGTCAGTCCACGATAGATCCTTATCAATTATTACACCTAGCATTTTATGTGAATCTACTTCTTCAATTTGTTTGCCAGATATAAACAATGGTTGAAATTTTGACTTCATTTTTTGCCGTTTTTGTCGAGCACATACATACATACATTTGGTCTTGTTTGCATTTAAGGACATATGATTC
The DNA here is from genome assembly GCA_033310375.1 of Conus canariensis. Taxonomy (NCBI): domain Eukaryota; kingdom Metazoa; phylum Mollusca; class Gastropoda; order Neogastropoda; family Conidae; genus Conus; species Conus canariensis. The sequence goes on from JAMYXO010002279.1 coordinate 3,394, forward strand.
AGTTGGGTCCATTCAGTAAGTCCATGAATATCAGCTTGTAGTTTGTTTGCTAGTCTATGGGTGTCTGAATCACTGGAATGGAGCGATGTATCGTCGGCAAACATTTCGCACTTACATTTAACATAAAAAGGTAAATCATTGATATAGATAGAAAACAGAAGAGGACCTAATACAGAGCCTTGTGGTACTCCGTATTTGACAGGCAAAAAGTTTGACATTTTGTTGTTAACTGTTACTGCTTGCTTTCTGTTACATAGAAAAGAAGACAAGAGATTAATGAATTCTGGATTTAATTTATACAGTTCTAATTTGCGCAGTAGGAGAGGATGATTTATAACATCAAACGCTTTCTCAAAGTCTATAAAAAGAATACCAGTAAATTTATTTTCGTTTATACTGCATAGAAGGCTATCAACGAGCTGTATGAGGGCTGTATGACAGGAATGATTTTCACGGAAACCAGACTGATCTTCATTGAGTAAATTATTTTTAGCAAGGTAAGAATAGAGGGACTTTTGCATGTGCTTTTCAATAGGCTTAGATAAAGCAGATAAAATAGAAACAGGTCGATAATTTGATGGATTTGATGTATCACCAGATTTATGGAGAGGAATAACTTTAGCTTCCTTAAATTTTAAAGGAAAGGTTTGTTTATCTATACACAAATTGTATAAATAAGTTAGCGTGTCAGAGATAACTGGGCATGAAACTTTTAGTATTTTTACATCTAAACCGTCTAAATCGCGTGCACCAGATTGTTTTAAAGATGAGAAACTTTTACTGACATCCAATACCGTCATTGGTTGGAGAGTAAAAGGAAAGTAAATATTCTTTGAATCAAGGTAATGTTTTAAGTGGCTGAGATCATTTTCATTGGACCTGTCATGTAATATGATTTTATCTTTGATGTTTGCAAAGTGGTTGTTTAACTGATTTGCAGATACGTCTGTAAGAATTTGCTGACTTCTTGATACTTGTTTATTATTCAAACATATTGATAGCTTTCCAGATCTGACGTGAATCCTTAGTAGAAATTAACATCTTTTGGAAGTAATTGCGTTTAGATTTTCGTTTCATTGAGTTTACCTTATTTCTTTGTTTTCGAAATTCTTTACTTGTTCCGAAATTGCTTAAATGATTTCTTTTATTAATTTCTATATCAATTTCTTTTGTTATCCACGGTGGTTTTGTTTCTTGTTTGACTCTTTTCTTTATGAATGGAGCATGCTTGTTATATACGGAAGTAAATGTACTGATCCAATATTCAGCTGCTTCATCAGGATCTCTTATTTGATATATGTAGTCCATCTGTGCCGTGGCAAGGTCTGAAAGGAAATCTTCTTCTTTAAAGTTTCTAAAGCTTCTATAATATATGATCTTATGCCCTACCTTTGGAACTTTAACACGGGTTTTGTACCAAGTAAGACAAACGGGATTATGGTCACTACATCCACATGGTGGAGCACATACTTCAATAATAGGTTGTCTTGTGTTTGTGTAAATGTGATCAATTAAGGTGCTTGAATGTTCAGTTACACGGGTTGGTTTGTCAATAAGTTGTTCTAGGCCGTGTAAAGTGTAGTTTTGATGCCACTTGGGTTTGGGTTTCGTTAAATCTATATTAAAATCTCCCAAAATGATAGTTTCAAAACTTAGCATCGTTACTTCATCCATAAGGACACTAAATTTGTCTTGCCAGTCTGTAGTTTCTGATGGATTTCTGTATATAAATCCTATGATTAGTGGTTTACTGTTTTTCATGCTTATTTCAATCCATACAGATTCAATGTCATAATTTTCTAGATTATTCAGTTTTTTGTAGTTTAACGAAGATGCAACATACAATAGTATGCCTGTGGTTTTGGGTTTATGTGGATCTAGTCGAATTATCTGGTATCCTGGCATATTCATATCAGCATCAGTTATTTGTGAGGACAAACGGAATTCTGCGAAACAAAATACATGAAAATTGTTACCATTGTTGTGAAGAATAGTTGCAATATCGTCTTTCTTATTTGTTGCATTGTTAATGTTCAAGTAGCCTATTCGAAGTCCTTGTTTTATTGGCCACGTATCTAATGTTAAAGACATGTTGCAGATCGTTTGGGAATAATTTCAATAAGTCTAGAAAAGTTTTTTTTTTCAGTTTTAGAATGTGTATATACAAAAAGTAATGCAATGTATATCTGAGTTATAAAGCTCAAAGAGTAAAAAAGAAAGGACAAGTAGTTCGGGTAAGTGAACACCGCCTTCAGCGTTACTAGATACACACTGCACACACTGTATCTTCTATACTGCAACAGCAATTGAGTTCAATGACAAAAATGGAAAAAAAAAAAAGATTCTTTACAAAATAATCTCTAACATTCATACACACATTCACTCAGATAGGACACACACACACACACACACACACACACACACACACACAAAAAAATATATATATATATATTAATGTACCAACAGAATAACAGACAAATGCAACAATCTTCAAACCAGAAAAAAATGCATTAAGAAAATCAGATAAAGTACAACAGAAATAATCGCAGTCCGCCAAATTCGAAATTCAAGGGTCCAAAATTAGTCACCAGGCACAAGTTCCCAGGTCCGATATCAAAAAACACACATTCACCCTACTAACGTTCAGACTTGATATATCGATGTTGATTGTCATGGGAAAAAACGATTTACACTCAAATAAAAAAGGTGTTATAGGTGCGCGCATCCGTGTACGCACACACGTATGTACACACGCACTCCCCCCTCTCAATCCCCCCCCCCCTCCACACACACACATAAACGCGCGCGCGAGAGCGCACCATGTGAATGCAACCACTCTATTACTGAGGTCTCTGTTGGTGAAAAAGCTGTGATGCCATGTTCATCAGCTGAAGGGCGTATTGTCCGGGGTTGTGTCGGTAAACCTTCAGGATACCAGGTATTGGGGAGTGGCACAACTACACGCGGGTCATGGAGTAATTGCTGATGGTTTGGGATAGCTGTATGAGTTTGGTCACCCATGACTGAAGGTGGATACAGGGACGAGGGGTATGGGTGTAGCGTAGAGGGGTACCAAGGTCCTTGGAATGGGTAATGGGGTGGGTTGGAGCACAAAGGAAAAGGGACTCCATGGGTTTCCTGGACAGACGGATTGCCTCTGTCCTGGGGGAGTCTGTGGAAGGAAGGCTGAACGGTCTGGTCCATGGCGTCCAACTGCTGCAGTGCAGGAGCAGGACGTACAGGAACAGGACCCTCAGGATGAACTGGATACAGCCTGTCGTTGAATGGCCCACCACCTCTCCGGGATGGCAGCAGGGGATAGTGGGCCATGGAAGTGATGGATGGGACGCCAGGAACGTTGCTACTATGACCAGAGGGTCGACTTGGTTCGGCACGAGAGTCCGTCCTGCCACTATGTAGTCTGTTGTGGAAGGCATCTGAAAGCTCTTCTACTTGCTGATTACTTCTGGGTTGTCTTCGAGGTGGAAAATCCCCTTCAGAGTGTTGGCCAGAGTTGTAACGGAAGAAACGTGGCAAGTACTTCATAAAGTTAACAGCGAGCTTTGCCGTTCCCTTTAGACTAAGATGGACAGGGTCTTTGTATAAAGCGAGTCTTGGAGCACCATTTTTTGTAATAAAAGTGTCATGATTATCAATCAAATTAATTTTAGATGTATTACAGGCTGAATGCAAGGTTCTGTTGGAGGGGGAGATCGCATTATTTAGAACATGGCGTCCTCGAGCTGGAATGATAGAACTGAATGTGATACAAGCTGACGGAAAAGATTTTTTGCACAGAGTAATCAGTTCTGTGCACTGTTTAGCAGACACTGGGCTAGCCGGACAATCGTTGACCCCAACATGAACAATCATGTGTTGGATATGGGTGAGCTTATCGGGCAATGAATGAAGCCACTGGATCATGTTCTGTATTGTCATTCCCGGAATGCACAGTTTAAACACACGATCTTCTTCAGTTCCTAACCGTCTTGGATCAATAAATCTTAAAACAGAATCTCCAATGAGGACTGAAGAAATGTTGTCAGGAATCTTGATTTCGTTAAACACCTGCAAAGGTGATCTCTGTCGTGTGGGTGTTTGATTTCGCAAACTGTGTTGGGAAGTATTGTTATCTCCAGGATCAGCACTGCTTTCACTGCATTCAACACTTTCCTGTTTTTCTGTGTTACAGTTTTCTTCCTCTAAAATTTCTAAACGATTTTGAGTTGACACAGGAGTTGTTAGTGATATGTGTGTTTCTAGACTGTTTTGTTTTAGAGATACATTATCTTCTGCTATCTTCTTTGAATAAATTACAGCGTTACCTGGTGTTTCACTTTCGAGTGTGTTTTTGTCACCGGTTTGATTTGGAGAATCTTCAATAACAGGAGTAAATTCTCTCGTTTCCGCTGGGTGGGGATGCTGCACTTCATATTGAGTTGAAGTTGTTGAGGTAGGACCTTTATCCATCATAAGCTTAAGTTTTGACTGAAGAGTTCCTATTTGTGTTTTCAAGGAATGGTTTTCTTTGCCTAGAGTTATTATCTGGTTTTCTAACTTGGAAATATGTTCCTTTACAACCTCTATTGTTTGATGAAGATTTTCAGTTTTTTGGGTGATATGATGCTTGATTTCATTTTTTATAGATGCTTTGACGTCTTCTAGATGGGAGATCAATGTATTTTGAAAATGACTTAACTCTGCTGCCATAAGGTCCTGATTGTCTTCTAGTCTTTGGAGTTTTTGGTGGGTGGTTTTGTCATACAATCGTTTAGGGAAAAGTGCTCGCCTTCTGTCATATTTGCTTGACTTCCAGCGTCTGGCACTTTTTTTTGAACTTGAAGTAACATGTTGTGTACTTGATTCACTTCCTTTGTGGAAAAAGTCACTGTGAGGAATTGTTGGAGTTGACTGCTCGGTTTCCGAGTGATCCAAGGGACTACTTGTTTTGACTTCTGTTTGTTCTGTCTCTGAGTTTTCACTTCCTTTTTATATAAACATCAGTAGAATTAAGGTCTGTTTTCGTTTCATTTCTGCTCTCAATTTCCGGACATGACCCGGGGGTGAGTTGAATAAGTATATCTGCGGGTGCTGAAACGGGCGAAGAGAGATGAATAATGTCAAACACCTCTTGTAAGAAGGAAACAGGATGTCGAATCAGTCCACACTGTAAAGATGCTAAGTCTTCAGACTGACAATAATCTGACACCAAGTCTTTGAGTACCTCGCATTCTTCTTGACTCCACTGCCAACAATCAGTTCCCTGGCAGAGAAAAGTGCCTGAACCATTTCTGGTAAAGTACAAAGTCAGTGTTATCCTCTTGGAATCATGGACGAATAATCGAACCACTGATTTACTGAGACATGTGGGAATGGGGTAACAAATCCATGTTGGAAGAGAAAGTATTTTGTCTTCATTATCAAAGTCTATTCTTTCAATTCTTACTTCACTTTCTACAATTGCAGAATATCGATAAAATAAAGAGTTTCTCCATACTGTCAATTCTTTTTCTGTGCAAGTAAACGTTTTTTGTCGGGAATCTAACGTCGGCTGAAGTTTACTTTCTTTAATCATCGATGATTGTTCCATGTTTTGGAATTTATCATGTTCTTGAAGTTCATTTCAGTTCTTTCCATTCAAAGTGTTACACACAGACATCGGACCATGGGCCAGCTTATTTCCTTTACATTTTGTAAGACATGACGCTCGTTATATGATCTGTAAAACCAAGCTGATGAGGAAAGTTTGGTTATTTCTTCTGGCGCCTGTGTGTGTGTGTGTGTGTGTGTGTGTGTGTGTGTGTGTGTGTGTGTATGTGTGTGTGTGTGTGTGTGTCTGTCTGTCTGTCTGTCCGTCCGTGGTCAAAATGTGTTCCACTCGCTCCAGACAAAACTACTGGACCGGTCTTTCTGAAAATTTGTAGGTATGTTCATTATCGGTCACAGATGATATCCGATGTTTTATTTTACCGTTATTTCCGTTACTAACGGCTATAACGGCCCATAATCGTTTTTCTTCTTAATGGAACATCTCAGAAAGTATTTAGCCAATCTTTGTGAAAATTAGCAGGTATGCTCATTATGGGTCACGAATGATGCCCGATGTTTTAGTTTACCATTATAGCCGTTACTAACGGCTATAACGGCCCATAACAGTTTTTCTTCTTAATGGAATATCTAAGAAAGTACTTGGCTGATCTTTCTGAAAATTTGTAGGTATGTTCATCATGGGTCATGGATGATGCCCGATGTTTTATTTTACCGTTATATCCGTTACCAACGGCTATAACGGCCCATAACGGTTTTTCTTCTTTATGGAATAATTGAGAAAGTACATGACCGATATTTCTGAAAATTTGCAGGTATGTTCATTGTGGATCACGAATGATGTCCAATGTTTTATGTTACCGTTATATCCATTACTAACGGCTATTACGGCCCATAACGGTTTTTTATGGAATATCTCAGAAAGAACCTGGCCGATCCTTCTGAAAATTTGTACGTATGTTCATTATGGGTCACGGATGATGCCCGGTGTTTTATTTTACCGTTATAGCCGTTGTTAACGGCTATAACGGCCCATAACTTTTTTCTTCTTAATGGAATATCTCAGAAAGTACTTGGCGGATCCTTCTGAAAATTTGTATGTATGTTTATTATGGGTCACAGATTATGCCCAGTGTTTTATTTTACCGTTATATCCGTTACTAACGGCTCTAACGGCCCATAACGGTTTTTCTTCTTAATGGAATATCTCAGAGAGTACTTGGCGGATCCTTCTGAAAATTTGTAGGTATGTTCATTATGGTTCACGGATGATGGCCCATGTTTTATTTTATCGTTATATCCTTTACTAATGGCTATAACGGCCCATAACGGTTTTTCTTCTTAACGGAATATCTCAGAAAGTACTTGGCCGATCTTTATGAAAATTTGTAGGTATGTTCATTATGGGTCATAGATGATGGCCGATGTTTACCAGAATAGCCGTTACTAACGGCTATAACGACCCAAAACGGTTTTCCCTCTTTATGGAATATCTCACGCATATTCAAGATAAACTGGGAGTATGTTTATATGCTTTGCATCTTGTTTTATCTTATTTTCCTTCGAATTATTTCTGGTTAACACGATTCTTCAGGTGTGATAATTATGTTTGCTGTCTTGCACCAGCTGGCAAAAGGGCAGTTCAACAGAACTGAAGATCTAGGTATTTCGAATGTAATTATCAGTGGAGATTGGAACTTGATATTAAATCCAAATTTTGATTACTATAACTATAAACTTATTAATAATGTCAAAGCAACAGAAGAAGTATTGGAGATGATTTCCAAATATGAACTAGTAGATATATGGAGAGAATTGAACCCAGAAGTTCTCCGATACAGTTGGAGAAGAACAAATCCTTTTCAACAAAGCCATTTAGATTTCTTTTTAGTTTCTGACACTTTAGTAACCAATGTTAGTAACGCTGATATCTTCTTTGAATATAGAAGTGATCACTCTTTAATAACAATAGAGGTAACATTTAAAAATGAAGAAAGAACCAAAGGGTTTTGGAAATTTAACTCCTCATTGTTGAAAGATCACATTTATGTTGAACTTATTAACAATACAGTAGAAGAAATAAAAGAACAATATGCAGTATTGCCTTATACAAGAGAGAATGTAAAAAGAATACCAGGTGATCAGATTCACTTCATGAGATCTGATCAACTGTTTTAAATACACTGTTAATGGAAATTAGAGCAAAATTTATTACGTATAGCATAAATAAAAAGAGGGGTTTAATAAAACATGAACAAGATCTAGAAAGAGAAATATAAACTCTAGAAAGTCGTTTATAGATGAAGAAGACATGATAGTTTTGAATGAGAAAAAAAACACAAATAGCAGAAATTAGGAAACAAAACTAGAAGGTATTATTTTAAGATCCAAAGCAAGATGGGCATCTCAAGGAGAGAAAATCAATAAATACTTCTGCTCTTTAGAAACAAGGCATTTTGTAAGCAAACGAATGTTGAAATTGGTGACAGATGACGGTCGAACACTATTCGAAAGAGATGAGATGTTGCAGGAGACAAAACCCTTTTTTCAGAAATTATATGAACAAAAAGAATCCCAGGAAATAGACATTGAAAATTACATACACAGTTTGCCAAAGTTATCTGAAACAGAATCTGAAAACCTGGAAGTGTTCATAACTAAAGAAGAAGCATCTGAAGCATTAAAAAGCATGCGAAATGATAAAAGCCCAGGCACAGATGGAATGACAGTGAATTTCTTTAAGTTTTTCTGGAGACAATTAGGTGACTTCGTGGTTCGGTCTTTAAACGAGGGATTTATTAAGGGAGAAATGTCAATAACTGAAAAGGAGGGAATAATAATCTGCATACCTAAAAATGAAAAACCTAGGGAATATTTAAGAAATTGAAGACCAATCTCACTCCTGAACGTTACATATAAAATTGGATCAACATGTATAGCAAACAGGATGAAAATGGTTATATCTAAATTAATCCATGAAGATCAAACTGGATTTATATCAGGAAGATACATTGCAGATAACATTCGAATTTTGTATGACTTAATACATTATTTAGAAAATAAAAACATGCCAGGTCTATTGATTTCTATTGATTTCGAAAAAGCTTTTCACTCAATTAACTGGAACTATATGGAAAAAGTTTTGAATGCATTTGGCTTTGGTAAAGATACAATTAAATGGATACATACCTTCTATACTAATATCATGTCCTACGTGATCGTGAACGGAAAATTTTCAAAAAGCTTTGTAGTAGCCAGAGGATGCCGAAAAGGAGACCCCAATGAGAATTCAGATATCAGATACAGAATTTAAGGTAAGCCAGTTTGCTGACGACACCTCATTTACGTTAGAGGGAGATCAAAAGTCATACGAAAGACTGTTCAATATTCTAGAGGAATTTGAAGAATTCTCAGGCCTAAAGTTGAATTTTGAAAAAAAAAAACTATCAACGTATGGTTAGGTAAAAATAAGAAATCAAATATTAGATACTTAGCTGATAAGCGCATGATATGGAATCCCCCAAATTTAAAATACTTGGGCTCTGGTTTTCTACTGACCTATCGCATTTAACAGAAATCAGTACAGCAAGCAAATTTGTCAAAGTACAAACCTTGTTTAAAATCTGGTCTAGAAGGATCTGTACACCACTGGGAAGAGTAGCCATCTTAAAATCGCTTATATTATCAAAATTAGTATACTTATGGATATTATTGCCAAATCCACCAGATGATTATATTAAACAATTACAGAAAATGTGTTTTGATTTTGTGTGGGATAAAAAAACAGATAAAATAAAACGAATTTATTCAGTTCATAATGTCGAAAATGGAGGCATTGGAATTCCAAATATACAAGCCTTTATTCAGGGTCTGAAATTGTCTTGGATAAGAAAACTGATTATAGGCAATTCAAAGTGGAAGAAATTAATGAAAATCTCATATCCAGAAAGTGATCAGTTAAACTGCTATGGTGCTAAGAGATTTATAAATAATAAATATAATCAGTTTTGGAAAGACGTATTTAATGCTTATGATAAATTCAACACTCACATTGAATTGGATAACAACAAAAAGATGACTGCTGAACCCATATTGTTCAACAACAAATTCAAAATAAATAACAGTCATTTCTTTTTTAAAACTTGGAACCTAAAAAATATATAGCTTGTGAAAGATGTTTTGAAAGAAAGTGGAGAGTTTTTAAAACATGATGAATTTTCAGAAAAGTGGGGTCTAACAGTAAATTATCTTAACTACTTTGGTTGCAAAGCGAGAGGACTGCAGGCGGAAATCTAAACAAATCTTAAATAAATGTTAGCGAACCGCCCAGAGAACGTGGACAAACGAGTCACAAGACGAAACACAACTAGTTTCGACCTCTTAGGTCTTCATCAGGTGAGACATTAACGAATAAAACAATGAAAATTCACTTAGCTTTGATCGCTTCAGATCACTTCGTAGGGTTCAGCGCAAGGAAGAAGGCGTTGAATGATTGCATTCAAGCAATCAAAGAAAATGCCAGAAAAAGAAATATAATCTTCGAAAATAACTGTAGTAACAAAAATAATAAATCAGTACAAATAATATCTAGAGTACATAAAGGAACAAAGATTTTTTTACAATTTACTCTTAAGAGAAATATGAAATATTCGACATAAAAGCCTTTATGAAGTGGGAAACTCGATTAGTATATATATATTGATTGGGAGACTGTTTCAAAAAAGATTAATAAAAAAAAAAGAAATAAAGCTTAAATGGTTTCAACTGAAACTGTGTCATGGAATTCTAGTGTCAAATATCCTATTACAAAAAATGGGAGTAACTGATAATGATAAATGCAACTTTTGTTGCAATGAAAGAGATACTGTGCAACATTATTTATGGTACTGCCCATTCTCACAGATGTTTTGGAAAGATTTTGAAAAAAAAAATAAGAGAGAAGTGCAGTAACTGTGAAAGATTATCATTTAATGTTGAATTAGTTTTATTTGGCACAGACGATAAAACACTAAGTGAAGGTACTTTTGATCTAATTATTTTATGGGCAAAATTCTTTGTTTATAGGTCCAGGATAACTCGCATAAAACCAAAACTGGAAATATTTTTGACTGAGTTAAGCCGTAGGTATATGTTGGAAAAATATGTACATGTATTAAATATGTGTTACTATGATTTAAAAAAAAGTGGCTACCATACTCAGGATTATTGTTGGAGGGATAGCAATCAATATGGATGATCCTTCAATACACTGTATAGATGCTGTGTTTAAAAAAAAAAAGGGGGGGGGTTCCATGCATATTGAATATTACTGACATATGCTATGAACAAAGAATTCAAAACAATTTTGTGCTGTTGTATGAGGACCTTGTAGAAAACACCCTTTGCATTAACATTTTTTTTTTTTGCTGTCCCAACCCCTGCGCCACCTCAGAGGCACCTCACGCCGCTCGTTCCGACACCCGTCCATAGCCACAGCCCGATTGGCCCCGCCGCAGCCCCGGCACCGGCAATCCACAGGGAGCAGTCAATGTCAAGTCCTCAAGAGGCAACCCACCGGAGGAGACACTGCACTGCTGCCGAGTCACTTCGGTGGTGTTCAGTGGCGCCTGTTCTGATCTAACATACGCAGGACACCCCTACTAAGCCCCCTACTGATGACAATAATTGCTTAGTCACGGAGCCGGCGTGAGTGAGCTCTCCCTCTGGAGGACGCCACCACGTCCGTCCAACGACAGCTCCCATAGACTCACCAATACCGGTGACCCCGACGGAACCAAACCAAGGCCATAGACGTGGAGAGGACATCGAAATTGAGGTCACCATGAGAGCAGGGCATGAAGGGCCACAGCATTTGAGACTTTTTTTTTTTTTGATGCTGGTCGATGAGAATGAGGATGATTAAGATGATGCTACGGATTTCCATTTCGGTCTGAGACTACATGACAGGGCTGTACTCTACGCTTCATTTCATATTATATCCCAGCGTCAACCAGGCCCGAGAGATACAGGCACCTGCAGTGTTGGTCAGGAAATTTGAGCAACACTCTCAGAAACGCATCCATTAAGTGGATGAAACTCGACTGTGTGGTCCCAGTCTTCCCAACTGAGTCTGCAGCAAACTCAACTCTGGGTAGGAGCCGGTCGGGGCAGAAAAACCCACATGACTCTGATGGGATTCGAACCCACGACCTCCCAGCCGGGAGTCCGCAACGCTAACCACTTCGCCACAGCGGCTGGTAACATTATTATTTTTGTATTTGTACGTATATGGTATTTATGAAAAAGTACTCTTTTTGTTCTGTGGAATACTGTAATATTATTGCTGAATATTCATTTTGGAAAGAAAAGAACCTTCATTGCAAGGGGAAAAAAGGGGGCAATTCAGTGTCCGTGTCAAATTCGCCAATATCAGCCAGTTTATGATGACTGTCAATGGACGGACGCTGTGGCGCCCTTCGGAGGGTGAGAGAAGGGTGTGAGCAGAGGTGGAGGGGTGGGGGGGGGGGGAAGATGTGGTTGCTCACGCTTGCTCCGCAACTGAGCAAGTATTGTCGCCGGTTGGGGGCTTTTGTTGATAGGTAGTGTCTGTGATGTCGTGACTACGCAATTAGTGTTTGTCAGCTGTGGGGTCATCAGAAGGTAACGGCAGGTGTCAGATCCACCAAGGTGACTGGTGGTCACAGCGCCGGATCTTCTCTGGCGGGGAGTCCCGTGGCGACCTGACAGAAATAGATGTTGTTAGAACAGCTGATGGCCGGAACCTAGACAGGACGAGGCTGGGAATGACTATCTTTGAGGTAGGACGTGGGATGAGACAATGACAATGACAATGACTCTTTATTTTATAACGGTAAAACTATCTGTCTAGTTGGCAGTTTTTCAAACTTGCCATTTCTGTTCTATGAAGCTAGAACTAAATGATATAATGAATATATCAAAACATGATTATGGAAATAAACATAAAGCGAAGCAAACAAACAATTACAACAACAACCAAGGCGCAGGTATTGACATCATCAGTGAAAGAAGCAAACGAAAAAACTAATATAAAGTACAGCAATAACATGCACAATTTAAAACAAGAAAATAAGATATATTGAAACCATTCATGTAGAGATTCTATTTTAATATGCCTCTGTGAGACACTCAGACAAGCAAACAACAACAAAAAAAGAAAACAAAGGCGAATATGTAAAGAGACACAATAAAATGTCTGTTTCACATTCAAGCACACACACACACACACACACACACACACACACACACACACACACACACACAAGCTCGTGCGCATGGATGGAAACACAAATATATGCATGGACACAACTAGACATATGCTATTCAAGTTTAGGTTACAGAAGTTGATAAAACTAAGTATCTGAAAAGATTATCCTTGAAAGAGGAGAGCATAGCCGTTGTTGTCACATTCACCGGCAGTGAGTTCCACAGATATACTCCCTAGAATGAAAAACCTGTTTTAAAAATATCAATTCTAGGTCTTGGCAAAACAGAGAGAGAGAGAGAGAGAGAGAGAGAGAGAGAGAGAGAGAGAGAGAGACAGAGACAGAGACAGAGACAGAATGAAAGAGATTGAGAGAGCAGAAGGGAGGAGAGAAAGGGGTGGGGTTGGGGGGTGGGGGTGGGGATGACAGGTAAGGATTAATTGGAAAGCGAGTGATGGATGACTATATGATGTGAGAGTAATGCCCCTACGAAACAGAAATGGAACAGCAACAAATGATGATGATAATAATAATAATAATAATAATAATAATAATAATAATAATAATAACAATAATACAAAAATAGAAAAGAATAAAAGTTGTTTTTTTTAATATCAGTTACCTTACAATTTGTAGCTGGTCCTTCAGATGCAGAATATTTATTTCTCCTTAGATAGGTAAAATTTAAAAACAAAACTTTTTTTATTAACATTTGTCTTAGCATCTTGTGACTGATCTTTAGATGTAGGACATTTATGTCTCCTATTTTCCCTTAACACAGAATAAGACCCAAGTTGGAACCTGCAATCTGAACTCTCAGACAACCATATTAGTTATGCAACACGTTTCGAAAGAGATGTAAGGGTGTACTTCGACTGAGTGGTTACTGTAGAAATTATTTCCCTTGCAATGGCTACTTGTATCCTTGTCGGATGAAAGATATTTTGAGACAGATTGGCAAGCAGACAGAAGGCAGACAGACATGCTGATAGATAGACAGACAACCAGACAAGCAGACAGACAAACAGACAGACAGAGACAAATGAAGACACAGATAAGGAGAGAAACAGACTGACAGACAATACAGAGAGAGAGAGAGAGAGAGAGAGAGAGAGAGAGAGAGAGAGAAGCGGAAGCGGACGTTTATTCAGTATAGGCCATAGCCCCTTCTGAAGGGGGTACAATACATGGACAATAAGACTTTTGCATAAACAGCGAATAGGTAGACAATTATATCAAATGACATGACAGTTGAGCATTAATCCATTCTGACTGGGTAATCTAAGAATACTTTAGCTGAGTAGTATAGTACGTCTTTTAAATGCTTTATACAAATATATGCAAACATTCTTCAATATAATTTCGTTCCGATTTGCCATGAGCAATACAACTTTAAACAGGCATGGGCTTTTTAGATATTTAGGGGGAATAAAATCATTTCGTAAATCTTGGAAGACAGGGCAGCACAGCAAAAAATGTTGTTCATCCTCTTTGGCATTCTTACATAATGGACATATAATAGCATCTTCATCAACATTAGTATACCGATTCTTCTGTGCGGATATATCGGCTATTCCAAATCTCATTCTTGCCATATAGGTCTTCAAATGCCTATCAATGTCCAGCAAAAGATACGCTTCACAATTCCTAGATGATTTAAATGTTCTATAAAAAGCATACCTGTCACTATCTTTAATGTGTTCCTCCCATTTTTGCCATCGGTTATCAATCAACCTTTGACGTAGTTCTTTTAAAAAGATATTGACATTTTCCACACCTTGATTGACCCAGACGAACCCGAACCCATTTTGATACAAAAAATCTCGAATGTCTGACGCCCAATTTTTCTTACCTTTTAATTCTAAACTAAGCAACATTTTATACGCCTTATATGGTAATCTTTTCTCATCCATACGCAGAATTTTCAACCAGTAACTAATACATCGTAAATAGGAGTTGATGTACATAGGATATCGACCTGTATCCCCATACACAAAATCATTTGGCGTTTTAGGTTGCACTCCCAAGAATCTTTTTAAAGCAAACAAGTGAACTTTTTCTATTTCAGCAACAGCTTTATCCATACCCCATAACTCTGCTCCATATTGAGCAATTGGTTGGACTTGCGCATCAAAAAGTTTAAGTAACACAACCAAAGAGTTGTTATTAAGCATATACAATTTTCTCAATATACATAGTACCGCATGTTTTGCTCTGCTCGCAAGGTCCTGACAGGCAGGTGAAAAACTAAGACGGGTATTGAAATAGATGCCAAGATATTTGTAACAATTCACAATACCCATTGCCTCGCCATTTAAAAACCATCTCTCCCTTGCTGCCAGGTATCCACCTTTTCGAAAAACTACAACGCGGCTCTTTTCCATATTTATCTTAAGTTGAAGCCTTGCAGCTGCATTATGGAGGTTATTTAACTGGGTTTGGAGTCCAACAGGAGTTTCTGATAACAAAGCAATATCATCAGCTAGTAACAAGATAAATAATTCGAAGATTTCAGGTGACAGTGTGGCTCCATGACGTCCCTTTTCAATTATTTCTGTATTTTGAGACAGACTGGCAAGCAGACAGAAGGCAGACAGACAGACTGATAGATAGACAGACAACCAGACAAGCAGACAGACAAACAGACATACAGAGACAAATGAAGACACAGATAAGGAGAGAGACAGATTGACAGACAATACAGAGAGAAGAGAGAGAGAGAGAGAGAGAAGAGAGAGAGAGAGAGAGAGAGAGAGAGAGAGAGAGAGAGAGAGAATACGAATACGAATACGAATACGAAGATTTATTGGGATTAAGGCCACAGCCTATTATGAAGGAGTGGTACCCATAATATACATAATATCAAATATCATCATAAAAAATGAACAGAGAAAACAAGTACATACATTATACAATATCAAAAATACATAGTACGAAGTCTTTTGTGCTTCATGAATGTACTTAGCAAGAGTAAAGATAATGTTTTCATTTCTTGACGCTAGGAAAAAATTCATTCTGAACATACAAGGGTCAGAATAATACTTTGGCTTTATGAATTTTACTCTAAGGTCATGAAAAGCAGGACAGCAAAAACGGAAATGGATTTCATCATCCTTGGCCAGATTCCATACCCGGCATGTCAGTTCGTTTTTACTAACAGTACGGTGCCTGAAACGATGACAAGCAATATCAGAAACACCAAATCTAAACTTGCTTAATGCGTCGTTAATATGTCCATTCGTATTCGTTTTGATGCATGGCTCTATCATATTAATTGTTTTAAAGACTCTGTATTGCGCAAATCTGTCACTACTATAAATATGATCATGCCAATCCTGCCATCTGCAGTCAATTATTCTTTTTTTAAAAACATTTCAAGAACCCTACGATATTTTCAACTCAATGGTTCTCCCAAACACAAGCAAAGCCGTTTGAATTAAAATATGACGAACATTGGTAGCCCATGTCTTCTTGCCATTACAATCCAGATTTCACAATATCTTACAAGCTTTAAATGGGTATTTTGATTTTTCTATTCTCGTTATGTTCAGCCAGCATTTAGTACATTCCAAAAACAAATTAATATAAATCAAATATCGTCCATAAATATCGGATATCGTCATCATAATCTAAATCATTCAGTGTTCGATTGTCTACTTTTGATTTTTTTTTCATAGCAAGCAGATGCACATTTTCTGTTTCAACACTTTTCTCAAGTGCTCAATTTCCGCTCCATATTGTCACATTGGTTACAGTTGAGAGTCAAATAGCGTTGAGAGAACTGGAAATGCGTTACAATTCAGTTTATATAAGATATGAAGTATTACTGTGACTGCTCTCTTTGCTCTATTTGCAATATCTTGATATCCAAAAGTGAAGCTTGATCGGATTGTGAAATAAAATTAGAGGTACTTATATTTGTTGACTATAACAATATATTGCCCCCATATCTCCAGCTCTCACTTTGTGCCAAATACCCACCTTTACGAAAACGATAGTATGGGTCTTATTCATATTTACTTTTAATTCTAATCTGGTTGCAGCAAAGTACAAGCTATTCAGCTGTCTTTGAAGACCAATGACAGTTGTAGACAATAAGATCATATCGTCACCAAAAAGCAAGACCAAAAGCTCCAAAAGTCACAGATTATACCAAGGCTTCCATTTTGAATAATTTTCAAAGCTAATTCATTTATGAACAAACAAAACAAAACTGGACTGCAAACATCCCTTTGTTTAACTCCTCTAGTATAAATGACAAAATCTGATAATTTTGCTCCAGATCTGATGTTAGCTTTCACCTCACAATGTATGCTCTTTACACAACGATACACGTTACCCTTACTTCCATTCTTTAATAGAATAGCCCATAACAGTTTTCGTGAAACTGAATCGAAGGCTTTTTCAAAATCCACAAATGCAACATACAACTTCCGATTATTTACAAACTGTTTTTGAACCGTGGCTACTAGACTAAACATATGATTAATTGCAGAATAATCTTTCTTGAATCCTGCTTGATGTTCTCCCATTATATCATTCTCAGATTTCCGTTCATGTAATTGGTTATTAAAGACGAAACTATAGAGTTTAATGTATATATTTCTTAAAGAATTACTTCTATAATTGTTTGCATCATTTGCATCACCCTTTTTAAACAAGGGCAATATTTCAGATTCTTTCCGGTCCTCGGGAGAAATCCTAGTATTAAGCAGCACGTTAAACAGTTTACATGAAAAGCTTAAGACAGACTCAGCAGAATTCTTTAAAAAAAACTCCCCTATGATACCATTAGGTCCGGCACGTTTATCATGTTTCAGTTTCTTAATAGGTAATAATACTTCTTCTCTGGAGATTAGTCTGTCATATGTATTTTCTTCACTCTTTATCTCCTCATTGATCACTGTGGACTCTTGTTCACCCTTTTCTAACAAATTCTTAAAATGTAAGAACCAGTCTTGCACTGGAATGCTATTCACTGGTTGGGATTTCTTTCCTGAGATCTTGTGTGTAGCATTCCAGAATAACTGATGATTTTTGACTGAGGACATAGGATTATTCAATAACAAATCATTGTATTCTTTCTCTTTTCTTTCATTTAAATGTTGTACTCCCTTCTTGCCATACAGAACAATGCCCTGTCATCTTTATCAAGTGATTTCAAACAAGTTCTGAATATTTTACGTAGCTTAGTTTTGGCTACCCTGCATCCTTGATCAAACCAACCCTGTTTCCAAGTTTCACCCATGGGCCATTCCGTATTCTTGCCAACTTCTGCAACTTCTCTCGAAACTTGTTCAGTAACTTTCGCATAAGCTTACCTTGCTGACAGACAAACAATATTTTCCTCCTTTTTCCTTATGGAAATTGAAGGCATGCTGGTGTGCATTCATTATCATTTTTGTTTTGCATGTTCTGCAATCATTCAACAACCCAATCAGGCTAGTGCAATGGTGTCCAGCAGTTGGAACTTTGGAATATTTCTTTTTTAGTTATCTGTATGGACCTGTACCTCTGATTACGGGCCTGCATAGGCCATTCGTTTTATATTCCTAACATCTCAATTGAAGACTAGTTTGATTTAACTTTGCATTCAATATCTTTATGTTCCTCTTCCCGGAATGTTCATGTCTGTGTTTTGAGATAAATCACCCATTGATAGCATGTCCGCTCAATTATGTAATTTTTATATGCAATTTACATCCTTTGTTACAACTAGGCAATGTAAGGAGTGTCTTTTATCTTCCCACCTTTCAGTTTTAAGGGCATTGTTTATTTTTGTGTTCAAAATTCCTTTTATGATCTTCACAGAGTGTTCATGTCTGTGGGTTTTTGTTTTTTTGTTTGTTTGTTTGTTTGATGTTCTTTCCTTAGGTACAGGACGTAGTACTTAATGTCTGGGGGTGTCTGTTTTGCTTGTTTTAAAGTGATTCAATGCGGCGAGTAACCAGGCACCAGTGGAAAATCTTATCAGCTCTGTATAAAGCTAAACAGTGGCCAGCAATGATATCTGTAGACAGCAGTCCGCCGTTCTATGTGACAAATGTGACAAAATGTGGCGGGCATCCCCCACGTTTGACGCTCCCACTCTTTCTTACAGGTTGTGACAAATCTTGATCCGTGTCATAACGAGAAGACTCTTTTCAGTCAGGCGATCAATTTGGATGCAGCTTTCCTTTGGAATTCGTGTGGTTTTAGTTTGGACAAGAATCGCATATATTTCTTCTCTGTACACTGGTGAGAGAGAGGGAGGGGGACGAGAGAGAGAGAGAGAGGGGGGGGAGAGAGAAAGGATGGGAGTAGAAAGGGGAATGAGATCAGAGAGAGAGAGAGAGAATGGGAAGGAGGGAGAGAGAGAGGAGAGAGAAAGGGAGAGAGAGACAGAGACAGACAGACAGACAGGCAGAGACAGAGAGAGAGTCAGAGAAGAGACAGACACAGAGAGGGTCAGAGACAGACAGGCAGACAGACAGACAGACAGACAGACAAACAGAGAGAGAGAGAGAGAGAGAGAGAGAGAGAGAGAGAGAGAGAGAGAGAGAGAGAGAGAGCACTGCCAAATACTTTCACCTTTTCAAAAAGATTACACACAAAAACCTGATCATATGTGTGCTATCTTCTGGATTCACTGTGAATTGCAACTAATCTTGAGGTTCCTCCCCTCGTACTACCACAGTCATTACAGAACCTGGCGACCCCTCCCAGGGAATTACTGCTTTGTGAAGCATCGAGATATTTCACAGGGGCACCTATCACGTTTCATGCGGTTCGCCACAAATCATGTGATTGTGACACTTTGCGCTGTAATGGAATTCTGGAATGCTATACTCAAGATCTCAAGAAAGAAATCACAACCTGTAAATAGCATTCCAGTGCAAGACTGGTTCTTACATTTTAAGAGTTTGTCAGAAAAGGGTGAACAAGAGTCCACAGTGATCAATGAGGCGATAAAGAGAGAAGAAAATACATATGATAGACCAATTTCCAGAGAAGATATATTACTAGCTATTAAGAAATTGAAACATGATAAACGTGCCAGACCTAATGGTATCATAGGGGAGTTTTCAAGAATTCTGCTGAGTCTGTCTTAAGCTTTTCATGTAAATTGTTTAACTTTCTGTTTAATACTAGGATTTATCCCAAAGAACAGAAAGAATCTGTAATATTGCCCTTGTTTAAGAAGGGTGATGCAAATGATGCAAACAATTATAGAGGTAACTCTTTAAGAAATATATGCAGTAAACTTTATAGTTTCATCTTTAATAACCAATTACATGAACGGATATCTGAGAATGATATAACGGGAGAACATCAAGCAGGATTCAAGAAAGATTATTCTGCAATTAATCATATGTTTAGTCTAGTAGCTGCAGTTCACAAACAATTTGTCCATAATCCGAAGTTGTATGTTGCATTTCTAGATTTTGAAAAAGCCTTCGATTCAGCTTCACGAAAACTGTTACAGGCTTTTCTATTAAAGAATGGAATTAAGGGTAAACTGTATCGTTGTGTAAAGAGCATACATTGTGAGGTGAAAGCTAAGATCAGATCTGGAGCAAAATCATCAGATTTTGTCATGTGCACCAGAGCAGTTAAGCAAGGGAATGTTTGCAGTCCAGTTTTGTTTTCTTTGTTCATAAATGAATTAGCTTTGAAATTATTCAAAATGGAAGCCATCTGTGACTTTTGGAGCTTTTTGTCTTGCTTTTTGGTGACGATATAATCTTATTGTCTACAACTGTCATCGCTCTTCAAAGGCAGCTGAATAGCTTGTATTTTGCTGCAACCAGATTAGAATTAAAAGTAAATATGAATAAGACCCATACTAACGTTTTCGTAAAGGTGGGTATTTGGCACAAAGTGAGAGCTGGAGATATGGGGGCAATATATTGTTATAGTCAACAAATATAAGTACCTCTGATTTTACATCACCATCCGATTAAGCTTCACCTTTGGATATCAAGATATTGCAAATAGAGCAGAGAGAGCAGTCACAGTAATACTTCATATCTTATATAAACTGAATTGTAACGCATTTTCAGTTTTCTTAACGCTATTTGACCCTCAGTTGCAGCCAATGTTACAATATGGAGCGGAAATTTGGGCACTTGAGAAAAGTGTTGAAATAGAAAATGTGCATCTGTATGCTATGAAAAAACAAATCACATGTAGACAATCGAACACCGAATGCTTTAGTTTTTAGTGATCTTGGACAATATTTGATTTATATTATTTCGTTTTTGAAATGTAATAAATACTGGCTGAACATAACGAGAATAGAAAACTCAAAATACCCTTTAAAGCTTATGAGATATTGCGAAATCTGGATTGTAAGACATGGGCTACCAATGTTCGTCAATACTTAAATTCAAATGGCTTTGCTTATGTTTGGGACAACCAGGGAGTTGAAAATATC
>JAMYXO010002280.1:0-2500 GCA_033310375.1 Conus canariensis
TTTCTGTCTTAAAAGATGTGGGGAGGAATGGAGCTGTGGGTGTCAGTGACAACCTTATGGAAGGAATTCTTATTAGCTGGCAAAACTTAGACGTTGACAATCTTAAAGTTACTGTTGTGGTTCGTCACGATGGTGAAAATTTTAAGGTCGTAACAACAAGCAACAAAATCAATGTTAGTCTTAATAGAAACAATCTGACAAAACTGAGTTGGATTAATCTGACACATTTAGACCTTATAAGATTTTATTGTACTGATCAAATTTTGACGGATAGTATGATAACAACACTAACTGGTGTAAATTAAATTCTGTTTAAAACTATGGAGCAAACGACTTTGGTGTCAATGCCGATGTTAAACTTTATGACAAAAACCCCTCATTGTTCATTGATTTGTGGACAGACTGGTTGTGGAAAAACAATATTTGTCCTCGACCTATTACAAACAGTTTATCGTTATAATTTTGATCATATAGTAATTTTCTGCCCAACACTTAAATGGAACAAAGCATATCACGACAGAAGGTTTATATGGACAGATGATGACATATATTTAGTTGATCCTAGCAATAAACTGAGTGAGTGTTTAGAACATTTCTTTAGACAGTTTGAAGGAACTCAGACACTATTTATTATAGATGATTGTTCAGCAGAAAAGGATATAGTCAAAAAAGAAACGCTTTGTCAAAACTGGCTTTCAGTGGAAGACATGCTGGGATAAGTGTGTGGATTTTATGTCAAAAATATAACTCAGTTTTAAAAGACTTTAGAGAGCAATTAAAGACAGTGGTTTTATTCCACATGAAAGACAGAGACGCATTTGATGAATGTATGAAAGAAAATGATGTTATTGAAAACGATCAAGAAAAACGAAGGATTAAGCAAAAACTTAAGTCTCAAAAGTTTTCTAAATTAGTGTTAAAAACAGATAATCCTACACATTATGTATGTTTGTAAAGTGTTTACTATTAGAGAACTATAAAATAGGCATTCTGGGTAAGCCGCCGGAGCAGCAGCGAAACCGGCTTTAGCCGGTTGGAGCTGGCGGAGGTGGGTGAGCCAGAATGCCTATTTTATAGTTCTCTTGATGATGATGATGATGATGATGATAAAGAGATGGTATACAAAGATAAACAATATAGTGACATTAAGGCGTACACACACACACACACACACACACACACACACACACCACACACACACACACCACACACACACACAATTCAATTCAATTCAATTCAATTCAATTCAAATTTAATCCTTTGACCCCTGTTGGGGCATGGAGGATACAAATGTAACAAAGAGAAATACGAAACTCACTCAGAACAATGTGTGAACATAGTTGCGAAATGCTGAATTCTGGTGAACTGTAATGATCTCATTAAACAATCTTCCCATTTTTTAGAAACTTACTAATATTCAAACAAATGCGTCTTCCTTTTTGAAATAAATTACAAAAGTTGAAAACAGACTTTGGTTTTAGATATTTTTTAGGGATGAATTTTTCACGAAGTTCATTATATTTTGGACATTCCATGATGCAATGAAATTCATATCCAATTTCACCCATTTCACAGTTACGACAAATACACAATTCTCTTGGAACATTATGGTGTCTTCCAATTTCAATTTGCAATTTATGGTTACTGCATCTAAATTTAAATAAAGATATAACATAAATATCTGGTAAGGTAGAAATATAAAGTTCTTTTCCAAAGACAGTCTTTACACTTTTATAGAATACACACTTGTTGCTGTTTTCAAGAGAACTGCGCCAATCACGAGCATAATTATTTTGCAACTCCTTTTTAACACACTTACATAAGTTACTTCTGTTTGTGAATGAATGAGATTCCCAAACACAATCAAAACCAGTTTCAAATAAAATGCTTTTAACATAACTAAGCCATGGTGAAACGAAAATTCCTTTTGTATATAGTTCATGTAAGATATTGTATACTTTGTTTGAATACTTCTTAGAATCAGGAAACAACTAAGTTAGCCCAGAACCTTATCATTCTCACTTTAATCAGTACAGATAAAGGATAGATTCCGGTTTCACCATAAATCATTGAAGTCATTGTAGTTTTATTTAATCTAAATAAATACTTTAAAAAACGTAACTGTAACTTTTCTAATATATCAACATTTTCATAACCCCAAATTTCACAACCATACAACAACACAGGTACAACTATGGAATAAAATAATTATATGCAAACATCAATTGGCAATTTCTGTTTTCTTGCAGTTTGTAATAATGAAAACATTGCCTTGAGAGCCTGATTATAAGCATATTTTTGCTTTGTAAAAAGAACCTGTTCTGCTGAACTCGATGCCTAAGTATTTCATTGAATTAAGAACCTCTATTTTTTCATTCCCAAAGAAAAAAATTTCACGCATACTATTTCGACCATGAAAGACAACTATTTTTGTTTTCTTTGGATTTACTTCTAACTGCCATTGCGTGCAATATATATGTAAGGCATTAAGTTCTTTTTG
>JAMYXO010002280.1:7500-10000 GCA_033310375.1 Conus canariensis
TGCTTTTAACCAAATGATTACTTCCATACTCTGCAGTTTGCTCGGAGACCACTCGAAAAGTGATTTCCTTCCCATGGTGGAGAGAATACCACAGCATCCTAAATGGGCTGCCTTTCTAAAATGCTGCAGTTAGACTACCACAGAATTATGAGTGAGCGTCTCCTTCTCTGATTTCATGGTCAGACGATCACCTCAGGCTGGGTCAACTGATGAGTCTTGTCTAGGAGACGAAAGTCGACACCTAGCAGACTTAACACATGGTTCTCTTCGAAGACTGAGCATAATGATTCCCACAGTAAAGAGGTCAGGGGTTTAAGAGTTACTATTCAACACTCTCTTCTTCTTTCCATCCATCCCATTACCTTCCCACCCATCTCCGTCCCCATCTCTCCTCCCCTCTTCTTCCCCAATCCTCTACCCTGCGAAATGTTGCCATCGTAAAGGAGGAGCTGACTGCTAGCCCTTGTTTCCCCCGCTTCTTATTTTGTTTCATGAAAACATTGTCTTTGTCTAGAACAAAGAGAAAAAAAAGTTGACAGATTGTAGAGATGTCTTGATGAACAGTTACAAAAGGGTGTCAACGGTTTTTGGTTTGCTTTTTTTTTTAATCTGTTTGTTCAACATGATTAGCACGTTCATTATGAATTATCCACAAAATCAAAGAAATGCATTCAAAACGTTTGTTGCTTTCAATTCAAAACTCTGAATTAGGATTGAAAACGCATAATTATTTCAATGTAGGCCTGAATTTAACAAAACAAATACATACATATATACATAAATATATCTACACATGCACACATACATACATACATACATATATACATACATACACATACACACACATAGACATACGCGCGCGCGCGCACGCACGCACACACACACATACATACATAATAAAGACTCAGACAGACAGACAGACGTACTCACATACGTAGCTAAACACACACACACACACACACACACACACACACACACACACACACACACACACACACACACAACACACACACATTTTCTCTCTTTCTCTCTCTCTCTCCCTCTCTCTCTCTCTCTCTCTCTCTCTCTCTCTCTCTCTCCCTCAGACATATATCCTGAAGGTTGGTGTGAGTCAATTGTTGTGCCACTACATAGAAAAGGTAATGTTACCAATCCAAATAACTACAGAGGAATCTCATTGTGCAATGTTTGCAGCAAACTGTATAGTGCAATTATTAATAAAAGACTTCAAGTGTGGGTTGATGACAATAACATTACAGGTGAGTTTCAAGCTGGGTTTAAACAAAATCGTTCCACCATAGACCATATGTTCACATTATTGGCTTTTATTCAAAAACAATTTTGTCTGAACCGTAAGTTGTATGTTGCTTTCATCGATTTTGAGAAAGCGTTTGACTCTATCAATAGAACTATACTTTGGCCTATCTTGTTAAAAAACGGTATTCGTGGAAAGATGTATAAATGCATTATGAGTATGTATGATTGTGTAAAGGCAAAGGTACAATGTGGTGCTGCTTTAACTGATTATATCAATTGCACATCAGGTGTTAAGCAGGGTGATGTTTGCAGCCCAGTTTTGTTTTCTTTATTCATTAATGAGCTGACTTTGGAGGTGATAAACTCTGGAAGACATGGTGCCCATTTTGTAAATGATGCTATGGAAATATTTATTCTACTGCTTGCCGACGACGTGGCATTAATGTCTGAGACAGTAATAGGCCTCCAAACTCAACTAAACAGTTTGCAAAGGGCAGCTAATTCACTCCAGCTGAAAGTAAATTTGAGTAAAAGTAATATAATCGTTTTCAGAAAAGGGGGTTACCTTTCCTCTCGGGAAAAATGGACATACGATGGGGCAAATATGCCTGTTGTAAATGTATATAAATATTTAGGTGTATATTTCTCTACGCGATTAAGTTTCACTTTCGCATGTAAAGATATTGCTTGCAGAGCCAAAAATGCATTGCTATGTTTTATGAAGAAGTTGTCGAAGCTGAATAATGAATCTCTTGCTTTGTTTTTGAAATTGTTTGATGCTCAAATCCTGCCTATGCTACAGTATGGGGCTGAACTGTGGGGTCTTGATGCCGCCGCTGCACGATGCGAAAAGGTTCCTTTATTTGCTTTAAAAAAGTTCTTGGGTGTATCATCACAAACCCCAAATGATCTTGTGTATGGAGAGACTAACAGATATCCCATATCTTTGCACTTCACCGTTAAATGTATCAAGTACTGGCTCAAATTAACTCAGATGGCTGAACATAGATTACCCCATAAAGCTTATAAAATGCTGATAGAACTAGACAATAGAGGCAAGATGAACTGGGTGTCACGTGTTAAGGCGAAGTTATATGAACATGGTTTCGGGTACGTATGGCTTAACCAAGGTGTCGGAGATATGAGCAGTTTTCTTCGTACCTTTAAAGAAAGACTAACTGACTGTAGGTGGCAAGACTGGAATTTTCTTGTTCAGAATAGTGACAGGTTTAGTTTCTATAGA
>JAMYXO010002280.1:15000-24568 GCA_033310375.1 Conus canariensis
CTGCTATTTAGAATTGACGTGAATAATTTGCCTACACAACTCAACAGTGTTATCCCTCTGTAGTTATTGCAGTCTTGTTGATCTCCTTTGCCTTTATAGAGTGGTACAATTAACCCTGTCACCCAATCTTCTCGTATAATACCAGAATCCAAAACACGATTAAACAATAAACAATAAAACTTTGTCATATAAGGAACACTATTCTTTATATATTCATTCCTTACTAAATCAACTCCTGCTGCTTTATCATTCTTTAAACATTTAATGACTCTTTCAATTTCATCCTCAGTAATTGAATCATTTAGAATGTCTAGATTGATATTTCTTTCAGATACTTCATTACTAAAAATGATATCATTACATCCAGTATTTTGATTAAGGGACTGGAAATGATTTTTAAGCTCTTCAAGAGGTATAGGACACGATGAAGCTTTTTTGCCTTTAATTTTCCTCCAATAATCCCTTGGATTTCTCGTTTTTAAAGCTCGCAATTCTCTATGCCATTTTCTCGTTGCTCTTCTTTCAGATCGTCTCAAAACATTTTTATATTCTTTGCTTTTAGCAGCAAGATTATTTAGATTAGGCACAGTATTTGAACATTTAACTTTACGCTTTGCTTTAAAGTACTGGCTTCGAGAAACCTTACACTCCTTATCAAACCAGCTTTGATTCTGCCTCATTGAATATCTATTATTGTAAGTATTAGAGTAAGTACCAAATGTATCCTTCGCTGAATCAACAAGAATTGACGAAAACCGCTTACACACACACACACACACACACACACACACACACACACACACACACACACACACACACACACACACAGACGTCTTTTATATTTTTGTGAAAAAGAAAATATAATCCCAGTGAATCAAGCGGGATTTCGCAAAGGTCGATGTGCAATAGATCATTTGGTGAAACTTACAAGTCAAATTAAAAAGCAGTTTGCTAGACGGAAAAGTACACTTGCTACCTTTTTTGATATCAGAAAAGCGTATGATAGTATCTGGCACGCTAGACTACTATATAAATTGAAAGAAATAGGAATTAATGGAACGATGTTTCAATACTTTAAAAGCTTTTTATCGCAGAGATCCATATGTACAAGAATAGGGAAAGTTTACTCGTCTTTTCAGAGCATTGATATCGGAATTCCACAGGGTTCTATTATAGCCCCCATGTTGTTTAACATTCTTATTTATGATCTTCCAAAGATATTATCAAAAAGTGTGAGTTTAGTACAATATGCCGATGACATTGCTATGTGGATAAATACAAATATTCGAAAGCATACTGGCAAGAGAATTACGAATCATGTACAGAAGATATATCAGTTAGAAATAGATAAATTAAACAACTTTATGGAAACTAACGGGCTTATTCTCTCAGGTGAAAAAACACAATTAATGTTTTTCAATAATGGAGACAATCCAATGTATTTGCCAAGCTTCAAATTGAATGGTTCTGAATTGCAGTACTCACAAAACATAAAATTTCTGGGTGTGAATTTAACCCCTAAACTTAACTGGCGTTTTTACATTGAAAGCTTGATAGCTAAAACAAGGAAACGTTTAAACTTATTGAAAATTATTTGTATTCAACCGTGGGCTCAAGATACAAAAACCATCCTGCACCTAGCTGTTTCTCTAATAAGATCAAAACTAGTGTACGGACAAGAAGTTTATTTTTCAGCTCCTCAAAGTCTACTGAAAAAATTGCAAAGTATAGACAGCAAAGCTATCAAATTAGCGCTTGGTGTCCCAGTGCACACAAACACATTGAAGGTGTACAAAGAAATTGATATGCTATCACTGTCAGATCAACGTAGATTAGCTGTGGCCAAATATATTGCAAGAAGTCTTTCAGTACCTAATTCAGTCGAAAACGAAGTGTTGATGGATTCAAATGTTGAATATCCCAAAAGAGCTCAACAGCTAGGTTATCTTTGTCCCGTTCGAAATTACACGAAAGATTCTTTTGAAAAATGCAATATTGATGTCACTTCACTCTCACCTGCTCCTGTTGTTCCCCCGGTGCCTCCATGGGAACATAGACAAGCTATCTTTGATGTAGATTACACTAATGTCCGGAAAAATGATAACATTAACATTTTAACTTATAAAGTGAGAGAAAACTTAGAAAACAAATACTCTAATCACTTAAAAATTTTTACGGATGGTTCCGTTTGCCAGTTAAGTGCAGGTTCAGGTTTTGTTATTCCGGCTTTAAAAGTTCAAAAAGCATACAGCCTTGGAAAAGGATTTTCTATTTTTACAGCAGAATTGTATGCTATTCTTATGGCATTACTCTTTATTTGTGATAGTAATCATTCTTTCTGTAACATTTTATTTTGTGTTGATTCTAAGGCAGTGTTAGATAGTTTGAAAGTTTGGGATGTTAAAACAAGGAAGGATGTAATCTTTGAAATAAAGCATTTAATTAATTACATTATTTCCACAGGAGTAAATATAGTCTTCGGCTGGGTCCCTTCACACTGTGGTATTTATTGGAATGAAATAGCAGATAAACTAGCCAGACGCGGGGCAATGGGCAATGCTGCAAAAAGTAATTTGAAGTTAGATATATATGAAGTACATTCGTTATTGGAAAGCTGTTTCCGAATTGAGAAGTCTCAAGATAAATGTGTAATGGAAACATATCCTAGACATATTTCTAGTTTAATATACAAGATACGTTTGAACTCTTGGAAGACCAAATATTCCCAAAATATAGCGTGTGCATGTTCTAAGCCATTATCTAGTGAACATATACTTTTCCATTGCCCCATTTTAAATGCTCTTTATTCAAATGCAAACATTGAAATTTCGAAATCCAAACCGGTTCACGCTATTTCTTTCAGTTCAGAAATTGTTGAGGTTGCAAAAATTATCTCTCAATCTCAAATTAGCATATTGTTATAATTATGACAGTGTAGTTTATATTTAAATTTGTACTGTTCTTGACATTATTTCTGACCTTTTCCTCCCCCCCTGTCCTCCTCCTCCGCCCTCCCCCAATCCCCCTCCCCCCTCCCCTCACCCCGCCCCCCCTCCCCTTCCCCCCCTCCCCTCGCCCCCCCCCCACCCCCACCCCCCAGTAAAGTCTAATATCACCAAGTGTGAACAGACTATAAATCAACAACAACAACAACAACACACACACACACACACTGTGTACAGTTTGTGTCATTTCTTTCTTCCAAGAGGTAGACATGACCGTATGAAAACGTCAGCACACCAAACATGCGAAAACCACAGACGCTTGGTTTCAAACGACAAAATATTGAAACGGGCAAGCGAATGCCCATTAGTAATTGACCCTACAGATATTGCATGATGAGTAAGTGTCAGTTTGTGAAATGAAAAGGGGGAAAAAACAGAGGAAGAGGAGGAGGGTGGAGGCCTCACTAAGAAGAAATGGAGGTTGGAGGATTAAAGGAAACCCGCTGTGTTGCCCAAGACCAGTGCCAACATTGACAGACAACAGATTATGGGGAAGAAGTGAAAGAGCTGTAACAGTCATCACTTGTAGTCGTCTGTATTCATTCCTGTCTTGATTCGTTTTTTTTTCCATCATTAGATTTCGAGGGCTGAACAACAACTACACGACCTTCAAGCAGGCGATACCAGCAGTGAGAAAGTTTTCAGATTTCAGCGCATGACATAGTTCGACATTTGTTTTGTCAATATTTATCAACAGAAAACTGAGACGAGAAAGATTAAAAATGCCCCACTCTCTCACTCAGCTTTTTACCGTTTATAGTTCGCTTAGACTACAATGCAGTCAACACAAACATTCTAAGACGGAAGAGGACAAGAAAAGGAAATGTAATTATGATAACCTCCGTTATTCTTTCGTCACTCTACATAAATATCAACGTCCGCTGATTAGTGTATCTGTTCTGTGCTCAGTTCCTTCTCTCTGGAGCGAACTACTCAAAGACCATGTGCATAATATGACATTTTTTAAATGCCAGATATTCTGGGACCACCTTGGCCTCAAGGTTTTTTTTTCAGCTTCTGTCGAAAGGAGAGAGCTGCGGAGGCGTGAGGGAAAGGCAGAGGGGTTAGGGGAAGGGGCTGGAGCATGTGAACACAAACAAACAAACAGAGACATTCTAATCACTCGTGTCATGATACCACACTCCAGAAATGTCAACGGGACGAGCCTCCGGCAGATTTTTTTAGTTAACAATGCTAATGACGCCATGCTGAGTCTCCGCTCTTTCCATCACAATGGTCTCCCATCTGATCTGTTGATTTGGGGGGGGGGGGGGGGGGGGGGGGGACATGACATGGGTTTCTGTCACTGAGCAAATTGACTGTGTTTCAGTGGTGGTGTGGTGTTATTTTCGCACACAAAGTGCGAGCAACGGGCTGGGAGGATGAACAGAAAGTATGGGGGTGGGAATGATCAGTTTTCCGTTCGTCCAGATTCTAGGCCATACCCTACCACCACTCCACTCCCCGATCTACAGCCCTGAATAACAATGATGATAACACCACCACCACCAACACCACCACCAACACCAACGCCACCACCACCACCACCACCACCACCAACAACAACAACAACAACAACAAAACAACAGCGATAATGGATTTTTGTAACGCACATGTTCAAGCAGTTAGGTCTTGGTGTTTCACAGAATGGTTCATGACACGGTCATTTGTGCACGTAACATGTGTGAACCTGACTGGATATTATCGGAATAAAATAATGGCTCTACCCTACCTCGGTACAGTCAATGTGTATTCACACAATCAATATATCAGCAACAGACAGGTTGGAATGGGTGTATTTTAAGCTCTGTCCCCACGAACATGCGCGCACACACACACACACACACACGCACGCACGCGCGCGCGCGCGCACGCACACACACACACACACACACACACACACACACACACACACACACACACACCGCAGATTGATCGATCGAGATAGATAGATAGATAGATAGATAGATAGATAGATAGATAGATAGATAGATAGATTAGAAGAGGTTATTTTTAGGCCAATCTTGAATGCATTGGGAGAATCTGAATGTCTGAGAGACTGGGAGTAATTTGGTCCATGTAGATGAGGCTTGGAAAGAAAAAAAGGCTCTTCTCCGTAAGTTTCGTTGTCAGCGAGGACAGACGTAGAAGGCGAGCGTCGGAAGACCAGCGAAGCTGATGATCGGGTGTGCTAATGTAGGGTAACTCAGACAGATAGCTAAAGGGAGGAAACCAGTAGTGATAGCAAAGGAGAAGGTGGAACGATTGATAGTGGATCCTGTCAGACATTGGTAGCGTAGCCAGTGCAGACAGCACAGAAGTGGTGTTACGTGTTCGAAATAGAAAGATCTGAGACCCGTGGGATCAGCATATCTTTTCTATTCTTTTCTCTTTTTTTTTTCTTTTTTTTTTTAAAGGTGGTTTTACAGGTCAGTTTAATGTTCTGTGCTCGCTCGTTCTGTGCCCGAAATTACTCGCCGCAGGGTAAGAGAGGGTACGTACCCGAGCTCTTTCTTCCCCCTCCCCCCTCCCCACCTCCCTTTACTCCCCCGCCCCCCTCCTCCCTCACAGCCCCAGCCCCCTGGCAGTAAATGCAGACTGACTTCGCCCTTGTTCCATAATCACTCGCCCCTCCCTCAAACTTCTCAGAGTCTCCTGAATGACAAAACCTGCCATTCAAAGCACATTGCACCTGAATTTGATAGGAAGTGATTCTGGACAACTACCTCTACCTCCACACACACACACACACACACACACACACACACACACTCCCCACCCCACCCCCCAAAACATCGTAAGTGAGTGATTCAGTATATGGTCCAGAAAAAAAAAAAAAACAGCGAATGTAGGCGCGTGTCCATTTGCGCCTGCCTTTGACATAAGAGAGATAAGTCTTGCCTCGTACCTTTATTCGCTTGATGGGATATTTTTGTACCGTGATCTAAATCACTCACTGGGGAGTGTTTTTTGAAGGCAGGTAAGATGTATTACTGGCATAAGTCCAGAATCACTCTCCCTACCTCCCTTCCCAACGTTGCCCACCCACTCACCTTCCCCCGTCAAAGTCCAGGTGAACTGCACTTTAATCAGTATGTTTTGTCGTTTTGGAACAAATTTGAGGATTTGGAAGTAGGGGAGTGCATTTAATACAAAGGCGAAGATCAGTCTGGATGTACTCCCCTGGGGAGGAGGGAGGAGCGCTCTTCATCCTGTAGGGAGATTTCGGGCGTAGAGCTGTCAGGGAATGATACCGCCGGCAAGAAGAGAATGACATCAATCTGTTTTTGTTTTTGGTAAAATCAAAGGCACAAACCGAAATGTTGCCAGCATCAGTGAGGACTTTGTGACAGAGAGAGCATATCTTGCGAGACTCAAAATAGGCAGATTTGCAATTGTTTTTGACCTGTTGCTGGAAAGAGAAGGTTTTATGTAGAGTGACATAAAAAAAAACAGACAGAAGAGAACAAAGAGTAAGATACGTTGTTTGATTTTCACAGAACCTGGATGAGAAGGATGACTGCGTGATTTCTTGGAACATGTCAGCATTGTTTCAGTCTTATTGTCGTTTAATCTCCACCACTTTGTTAAAACAAAATTGCCGACAGCTGAAGAGACCGCAGTCGAACTGATTAAAAGGCCACGTTCCTTCTTTGTTTGCCTTCTTCTCTCATTTCTTGGCATCCCAGGGCCTCAGTGTGCCCGTTGCAGACTCAACTTTACAACTTTTTAATTCAATTTGGGAACCGTCCGCCTGCCCTCCTCCTCCCCACGCTCCCTCCCTCACTGTCACGTTACCGCCATTGTCCCATTCCACCATCCACATCCCTGTATTTCTCTTTTCATACACGAAGGACGTATCGTTTCCCTGTGAAAAAAAAATGCGACAGTATATAGGAGGTAACCGTGTAAAAAGGCGAAAGAAATTAAGGACCAAGTCACAGGGAGAAGTGCATAACACCCACTTGGACTTTCTTCTATTAATCTATAAATTTATTTATTTTCTCATTTGTTCATTTATTTATCTCTCTCTCTCATATATATATATATATATATATATATATATATATATATAATTGACTAATAAATTCCAAGGAAAAGTAACCGAGCACCATTCCAGCAACTTACAGAGCAGCTTGGTGTTGCAAAGACTGCAAGAAATATTCAATTATAAAACAAAACTTGCTCTTATGTCTTAGAGTGAAGAAATAGGGGGAAATAAGCATTCATATCTGCAGTGGTAGATAATTCTGCCTAACTAACAGCATGTGCTTGAGAGGGTGAGGGGAATAATAAATGCTTCTCAAATGAGTCTTCTGCAAGCTTATAGTCTCCAAGGAAGAGACACTTTCCAATTGGGAGGAAACTCACTAACACATAACTCCTGGTCAGATACCGATATTTCGAAACCTGATTGTTTCTCCTCAGTGACCGCGGAAAATGGTAACTTAACTCCTCTGCCTTTTCGGTTTTAAGAAGAATGCTATCCCAGAATAAGGCTGGTGTGCAATACCATAGTATGCTTGTTGAGTTTTCAAAAAAAACAACCAAAGGTGCCACCTCAGAAGCAAGAGAAAATCATGAAAGAGCAAAACAAGCTACATTTATTGTGAAAAGTAGAAAATATAACCTCTTAAGACACAAGTGCTGAGGGCCAGTTCTTGGAATGGATCCGCAAGGGACTAAATTATAATTGACTAATAAATTCCAAGGATACGTAACCGAGCACCATTCCAGCAACTTACAAAGCAGCTTGGTGATGCAAAGACTGCAAGAAATATTCAATTATAAAACAAAACTTGCTCTTACCGGTATCTGACCAGGAGTTATGTGTTAGTGAGTTTCCTCCCCATTGGAAAATGTCTCTTCCTTGGAGACTACAAGCTTGCTGAAGACTCATTTGAGAAGCATTTATTATTCCCCCTCACCCTCTCAAGCACATGCTGTTAGTTAGGCAGAATTAACTACCACTGCAGATATGAATGCTTATTTCCCCCTATTTCTTTAATCTAAGACATAAGAGCAAGTTTTGTTTTATAATTGAATATATATATATATATATATATATATGTGTGTGTGTGTGTGTGTGTGTGTGTGTGTGTGTGTGTGTGTGTGTGTGTGTGTGTGTGTAGGCTATGTATTTTCTATCATCTTTCATTTATCTACCTATTTGTTTGTGTGTGTATGTAAATATGTATGTATGTATGTTTGTATGTATGCATGTGTGTGTATGTATATATTTGTTAGTTTTTTATGTTGCGTTCATCATTTATTCATTTATTTATCTAATATGTTTATATATTTATTTATTTATTTGTTTTGGTACTAAAACTGTGGACATTTTTTCTATACAGCTTTAAGCATTTCCACACAACCAGATGAGGAAAATATTAACAGAAGGGTCACAATCAACGTTTTCAAATGTCTAAGAATTCGACAAAGAGTCAGATCACGTAATACGATGCATCAAATTATGAAATAAAACTGTACAAAGCAACGAACAGAAACCATATATTACAATGAAACAATTCATACAAATAAAACGGTACAAAACAAATAAACAAAACATCAACAAAGAGAAAAATACAGAGACAGAACTAAGACGAACTGGAGAGGAAGATTGGAAAGGTAGGGTGTATGTTTAAGGCATCCTCTAAAGCCCTGGTTAAACCTGTTTATTAATGTGTGTGTGTGTGTGTGTGTGTGTGTGTGTGTGTGTGTGTGTGTGTGTGTGTGTGTGTGTGTGTGTGTTCTTCTTCAATTTAACGTCTATCCACGTTAAGTGATATTAGACAATGTTAGAGGGAAAGGGGGAGGGGTAGAGGTATTAAGTAATATCTTCAAAGGCTTTGAAGAAAAACAGCAACAGCAACAATAAAATAAACAACTATGAGCTAACAAAGAACTACTGATCAAAACACTCAACATCGGTTCCAGTTTACAGAACAGAAAAAATAGGACTTTGATGTAATGAAACTGCAATTTTACACATCAGTGATAAATCTGATACAACTTGATCCAGAGAACATTTAGGTAGGGATGGTAGGTAAGGTTTTAAGTGCTCACATTGAAAAGGATGTGATTATTTGTCATTTTTCCGCCACAAAGGCATGTTATGTTCTTACAAAACTTTGTCCTAAAAGCATTCAATTTGATCTTATAAATCAAAGACATTATAATCCGTGAGTAAGCTAAGCTACATTGATGAAATGAATTAAGTGTGTCAATGTTTATTAGCTGGCGTGAGTGAGTATCTAAAAAAACTTCCAGAATGTTTTAGTTTTTTTTCTAAAATGTTTCCAGCATGCATTTTCTAATAGACTGTATCCCTCATGGACAGACAATGGAATACTGATACATTCTGACCCGCTTGTATTTCTTGCTCCCCGCTTTGCTGCTTTGTCAACCCTCTCATTAAACTGAATACCACAGTGAGATGGAACCCAACAGAAAGAGATACTCGTACCCCTAATAACCAAAAAATGTATTAATTGATGAATGTATGTAATTAAATCTTTTCTTATTGTTGTTCATTTGCTGAGGGCAAATGAAACCGATTTTGA